>NW_026844366.1:29738395-29884361 GCF_025583915.1 Anolis sagrei ordinatus
TCTCTCCATTGCCATGGACCGACCACCACCTGGTCAGCTTTAGACTCACTGCACCCCCCAACCTCCGCAGAGGTGGAGGACCCATTAAGTTGGTCCGCCCCAGGAGGCTTATGGATCCAGATGGATTCCTGATGGCTCTTGGGGAATTTCCCGCCACTTCGGTTGGTGATCCTGTTGATGCTCTGGTCGCTCTCTGGAATGGGGAGATGACTAGAGCAATAGACACGATCGCTCCAGAACGTCCCCTCTCAAGTAGCCGAGCTAAACCAGCTCCTTGGTTTACCGAGGAGCTGGCAGCGTTGAAGCGAAAGAAGAGGGAACTAGAGAGCGTGTGGCGTTCGGATCCGAGCGAGCCAAATCGAACACGGTTTGTGTCCTTTTTAAGGGCATATGCCGCGGCAATAAGAGCCGCAAAGAAAACTTTCTTTGCGGCCACTATTGCGTCTGCAAAGAACCGTCCGGCTGAACTGTTCCGAGTTGTCAGAGGCCTGTTAAAACCCACCATTCAGGATGGGTGCCCTGATGACTCGGCAGCTCGCTGTGAAGCCTTTGCTCGGTTTTTTGCAGACAAAGTCGCTTTGATCCGCTCTGGACTGGACACCATATTAACGGCAGTCTCTGAGGATGTAACACGAACATCTGCTTGTCCAATTTTGATGGATTCATTTCAATTAGTTCAAACCGAGGATGTGGACAAGGTGCTTGGAGGAATGAGAGCTACCACATGCATCCTAGACCCCTGCCCATCCTGGCTTCTAAAGGAGGCCAGAGGGGGATTGGCCGAGTGGGTGAAGGTGGTGGTTAATGCCTCCCTTCGGGAAGGCAAAATTCCAGCCAGCTTAAAGCAAGCTGTTATAAAACCGCGTTGAAAAAACCATCACTGGACCCCACTCAATTCGTCAACTATCGGCCTGTTTCCAATCTCCCCTTTTTGGGCAAAGTCATGGAACGTGTGGTGGCCTCACAACTCCAGGCATTCTTGGTAGACACGGATTATCTGGATCCGGCACAGTCTGGCTTTAGGCCGGGGCATGGTACCGAGACAGCCTTGGTCGCCTTAGTGGATGATCTGCGTCGGGAGCTCGACGGGGGGAGTGTGTCCCTGTTGGTGCTGCTCGACCTCTCAGCGGCCTTCGATACCGTCGACCACGGTATCCTTCTGAGACGCCTCGCGGGAATGGGTCTTGGAGGTACTGCCTTGCAGTGGCTCCAGTCATTCCTCGAGGGTCGGTCTCAGAAGGTGTTACTGGGGGACTCCTGTTCTACTCCACAACCGTTGCATTGTGGGGTTCCTCAGGGTTCAATACTGTCTCCCATGTTGTTTAACATCTACATGAAGCCGCTGGGCGAGATCATCCGGAGTTTCGGGGTGCGGTGTCATCTGTACGCAGATGATGTCCAACTCTGTCACTCCTTCCCACCTGCTACTAAGGAGGCTGTCGAGGTCCTGAACCGGTGCTTGGCCGCTGTGACGGTCTGGATGGGGGCGAACAAATTGAAATTGAATCCAGACAAGACAGAGGTACTCCTGGTCAGTCGTGAGGCCGAACAGGGTATAGGGTTACAGCCTGTGTTGGATGGGGTCGCACTCCCCCTGAAGACGCAGGTTCGCAGTTTGGGTGTGATCCTGGACTCATCGCTGAGCCTGGAACCCCAGGTTTCGGCGGTGACCAGGGGAGCATTCGCACAGTTAAGACTCGTGCGCCAACTGCGACCGTACCTTGGGAAGTCTGACTTGGCCACGGTAGTCCACGCTCTGGTTACATCCCGCCTTGACTACTGCAACGCTCTCTACGTGGGGTTGCCTTTGAAGACGGCCCGGAAGCTCCAACTAGTCCAACGGGCGGCAGCCATGGTACTAACAGGAGCAGGGCGCAGGGAGCATACAACTCCTCTGCTGTACCAGCTCCACTGGCTGCCGATTTGCTACCGGGCTCAATTCAAAGTGCTGGCATTGGCCTTTAAAGCCCTAAACGGTTCTGGCCCAACCTACCTATCCGAACGTATCTCGGCCTATCAGCCCACCAGGACCCTAAGATCTTCTGGGGAGGCCCTGCTCTCTATCCCGCCTGCTTCACAGGTGCGGCTGGCGGGAACGAGGATAGGGCCTTTTCTGTGGTGGCCCCACGGCTTTGGAATGCCCTCCCTATAGAGATAAGATCAGCCTCCTCGCTGATGGCATTTCGAAAAAAACTGAAAACATGGATGTTTGAGCAAGCATTCGGCTAATCCGATGCAACGATGGAGTTGATGATCAAGGACTGGTAATCATAGACGACGAAATTGGATTATGATTTTAATTAAGAGATGCATTGGTCTGTATTGGTGGCCCAATACTGTGTATTCTATATGTATGTGTTTTATATTTTTATCGGAATATTGTTGTTTTTAATATTGTAAACCGCAATGAGTCGCCGTTTTAGGCTGAGATATTAGCGGTATACAAGTGTACTAAATAAATAAATAAATAAATAAATAAATAGTTGGCAGAGCACAGTACCTGTAGTTCTGTTCTCAGCTGATGGATTTGCGCTCGTAGTTTTTGCATCTCCTCCTTCTGTGTCTCCCGCTCATGCCTCAGCTCCTCCAGCTCCATGATGCTTGCCGTTTGGCTATCAAGCCCTTCGATTCCAGAGCCTTCTTTCAGGCTGTTTATCAACTTTTCTTTGGACTAGATTTCAAAAACATAAAGTCAATAAACCCAAATAATAAATAATAGAATTCTATGGTTGATTAGACTTACTTTACAGATGCTAACTGTGATTAAAGGGTTCATTTTGAATTCAGAAAGACCTTGGTTGCAAAAAGGATCAGCCACTCCATTCTATTCAAGGGATAGATAACCTTTGCCCATGGAAGTTCTAACATAAGTCATTGCCTAACATAGCAGAAGGGATCCTATGGCTGTACATAGCTACATGAACTCCTATTATCCCTCTCCGCTGGAATGATCCATATCCCAATCTGCACAAGTGGGATCTCCAACAATTTTTTTGTGATCTTGAATATTTCCCTTTCAGGATTCCACGTATTCTATTCCAATCCTGATTCACACAATAGTGAACAAACCTATCAAACATGTTCAGTCCTCAGAAGATTACAGGCAGTCCTCGGGTTGCAAACATCCAAGTTACTAACAACTCAAAGTTAAGAACAGGATGGGATAACAGGAGATGAGAGAAATCTACCCCTTGGAAGGGAAATTCACTCCTGGAAGAGTTATCATGAGGAAAATTTGTCAACACTGAAGCTTTCCCACCAATCCTTGTTTCCACAACAAACTATTTTTTTTCAAAATCCAATCATCACAGGGACAGAAAGTGAGGTGAAATCTTCTGAACAGGGGCACTGACAGCAAAACAAACACCACAGGGGTGTTAACCCATCCCTATTTGGCTGGAGTTGCACTTGAAAAGTACCTTACATACAAATTCAACTTGGGAACAAACCTACAGAATCTATCTTGTTCATAACTTGGGGACTGCCTGTATTTGAAACAGAAAGGTTGTTGCTGGAGTTGTTTCCCTTTTAAAGTTCCTCTCACAACCCAACAACACTCTCTGTTTTAGGCATGAATAATATGTTTTAGGCAATAATAATAATAATAATAATAATAATAATAATAATAATAATAATAATAATCTTGTTTTGAAACAGCCGAACAGGCAGTAGAACGAGGATCACATACATATCTTGCCTGATGAGACCTAGCTTAGTTTGCACGCATTTACAGAGACAGCTTTACCTGGAGTATTCGCGTGGCTTTTTGTTTGTAGTCAACCAGCTCTTGCTTAGCAGACTCCAGGTTGGCTTTGGCTATTCTAGCTTGCTGCTGCAATTCATCTGCCTTCCGCTTTTCTTCCACAAATTTCCGCTCAGCTGCAGTTACGGCTTCAGCCAAATTCTGACGTTCAGCTTCCATTTTGCTGAGGCGTGCAGCAAATTCATTCTGTAAAGGTGAATGTTTATTTGGTATTATTATAAATGTAAATCAATACAAAGTAAGTCTTCTTTAACAGAAATATGAACAAGAACTACAGTAGAGTCTTGCTTATCCAACCTTTGCTCATCCAACATTCTGTATTATCCAACGCACTCTGCCTCCCGCACGGATTCACAGCTGTTTCAATGCATTGTGATGCTTTGGTGCTAAATTCGTAAATACAGTAATTACTATGTAATGTTACCGTGTGTTAAACTGCTTTTTCTGTCCATTTTTTTGTAAAACATGATGTTTTGGTGCTTAATTTGTAAAATCATAACATAATTTGACATTTAATAGGCTTTTCCTTAATCCCTGTTTATTATCCAACATTTTTGTTTATACAACATTCTGCCGGCCCGTTTATGTTGGATAAGTGAAACTCTACTGTATATATCTATACACAAAATAAAAGTGAAAATATATATGAGTGTATGTGGCTGGAGCATCCACTTACACAGACAAGGTCCTGACTCCACAAACAGCTATGATCCCCACCTATAAAGAGCCACCAAAGTCCTTCCCTCCAATGACATTATAGTGAGCACCATGAACGTGTACAAGAGCACTGCCAATGTCCTCCAAAAAACCTCAATGCCCATTACCCAAGTGAAGGCTTTTATATCAGGACAATTCCATCCTAGATTTCATGTGTTTCCTCCACCACAAATATCCCAGTGTTCCTTTCTCTCTCTCCCCTGGTGTGGAATTTGCATGACCTCACCCACTGCCTCTCCCATAACCCTTTGGGAGGAGGATGGACCATGGATGATGGACATGTAGTACTTTCACTCACTTCCTGAGACCACTGCGATGCCCACCAATGAAGGACCTGGACCAAAGTTGGCACACAGACTCCCCATGACCAACAGAACATAATGGAGGGGTTTGGGGAACTGACCCACCCACATGGGAGTTGTAGTTCACCCTGCATCCACAGAGCATTCTGAAACCCAGCAATGACAGATCTGCACCAAACTTGACACACAGACCCAGGATGGCCAACTGTGCATACAAGCAGGGTTTGGGGGCGAGTGGCCTTGGCATCTGTGAGTTGTAGTTCACCTGCACCCACTGGACTCAGCCAACTTTGGATCTAAACTCGGAGCACAGACAAAGAATGCCTTTTTCAAATAACCCAGGCATCACCGGGTCCCCAAACTAATATATAATAAAAAATAAAACCGGCCTAGAACTTTTTAAAATAAGGCAAACTTGCTATCCCAGTGAGGAACAACAACAAAACTTTATTTATATACTGCTCTATCTCCCCGAGGGGGCTCAGAGCAGTTTCCAAGTAACATCATCAATACATACAGGGTAAACAACATAAACATAAAATTAAGAAAGCAATATAAGCATAAAAATCACAATATAAGATATATATTTAAAATAATCCTGCCCGTTCAACTGTGCAAATGCTTAAAAGGAAACATAACCCAAAAGAAGACTAACTGAACATTCCCATTCCAGTCACAATACAAATAGTTTTCTGGGTCTTTGGATGTTCATGGAAAGCTTAAGGATGGCAGGCAGCAACTCTCCTAACTCTCTGTCAGTCCACAAAAACTCTTCAAAGTCTCTCAAGTCTTCCTTGTGCCTCTCTTCTTGAAAGCATCTCAAAAATTTCACACTTCTCACAAACTAGTCATCTCTATTGGCCAACCGTCTCGTGTGATGCTGACCTCCAATAAAAGTAACTTAAACCATATCATTAACACTTTATTCACTTGGAGGAAAGACTACACAGCATTGTAGAGCATGCAAGGGCAACTTTTTGGACTTCAGCTCCCAAAATCCCCCAGTGAACAGTTTCTGGACAAGCTAGGAATTATAGGCCAAAAAATCCCAAGCCTTCCATGCTCTAGAACAAAGGTCACGTGAATGCCACTTGGAAGAACAAAAGAAACAAGAACATAGATCACAGTGTGGGAAAATGGGGAGTAGACTGCAAAAACATGCAATTTACATTTGGCTTTGTTTGGCGGTTCTTGGGATTCTAGTAAAAAATAAGATCTGTCAAGCCTAACATGTATCCATCCCTTTTGCAGAGTTCAGTTCCCCATTCAGTGAAAAGAAACATATGGTTCTGACCTGCATCTGTTTGTAACTTTCTTGCTCCCTTCGAAGTGCAGACTCTGCATCATGTAACCTCTCCTGAAGGGTCTGAAGAGCTTGGTTGTGCATACTGGTCCCTTCACTGTTATCCTGTAGTATTCTTGAGAAGCATAAATAAAGATTAGCTAATATAGAAATAAGGTACAGCCTTTACTTTCTATATACAATTCAACTGCCTATACACAACATTTCATTTCCTTTAAATTTTATTCCTGTCCCAAACCACTTCTTCCCTTTATCTTTCCCCCAAACTGTGATGGTGGTATTTATATTATGAAATACAGTGAATTTTTGGATGCATAATAATAATAATAATAATAATGCCTACAGCAGTTAAGAACTACCATTTCTTGGAGTGATTTGCCATGCAGAGCAACACATTCTGAATGAATTTGTTTGATCTCATCTGCAGAAGAGTAAGACAAAGCCAAAGGAAAAGATTCAACTGGGAAAACTTGGTTCCCCAAACTTGGTTCCCCAAAGCTGCTGATGTTCTAGAGCAGTGGTTCTCAACCTGTGGGTCCCCAGGTGTTTTGGCTTTCAACTCCCAGAAATCCTAACAGCTGGCAAACTAGCAGGGATTTCTGGGAGTTGTAGGTCAAACACCTGGGGATTCACAGATTGAGAACCACTGTTCTGGGATCTGAAGTGCAACGCACAGATAGCCGGATTTAGGAAGTAATTGGTCTAGATTCAGAACATGGTCTCTGGAGCTGTCTGATGTAGAACAACAGACTTTTTTGTCCCTCAATGTGCCAGGGACCGTCACCATATTTGCGCCCATGTTTCTTCTTCCTGGAAACATGCTTCTGAAAGGTGATAGCCTTTTGGAGGCTTTAAAGACTTCTTGTGTTCCAGCCAACAGAATTTCAGAATCATACTCCGAATTCAGACAGAAATTAATTCTGATTTAAATGATCCCCAAGTTGCATGGGAATTCCTATTCTGGGAAGGATCCCACATTAAATTGATCATGCATAAAATCTCTATTGATATATCCTTGGAAACTTCTGTCATCCAAAACCAGGACAAACTTCAGTCTGAGTGGCTGTCACCATGTCAGATTTCATGACTCATGCAGACCAGTTCTCAAAATCATGAAAATTATTAAAACCTAGAAGTTTGGAAAAGTTGGGGGAAATCCCAGAACTGTCACTATAGTCAGTAGTCGTGCTAGCTGGGGGATTCTGGGATTTGTCATTCAGAAAAGCCATGTCTCAAGCTCTGTGAACATTTCTCCACATTTCTATATAAATCAGAATATATAATATAGACATTGATACATTTACAACATTCCTATTGAGCATTCATCTATTAAGAACCATGACTGCTACTAAAGTTATCGGCCACTGCAAATGAAGTTGAAAATCAGATTATACAGAAATGTAGAAATTATCTCAGACGCAAAAGAGACACAATAGAGACAACAATCTCCATAAAGCTCTTTCAAATTAAAAAATGGCAAAAAGGATATGCGTGTACCGTGATTTTTCACTCTGTAGTGCTTCCAGTGCTTTATTGCGTGAGTTGAGAAGCTGATCAGCTTCCTGCAGCCTAACTTTCAGGACAGCCAACTGGGAATCTTTGGCAGCAGCAGCTTCTGTCAGATCATCAGCTTGAGCCTGAAGTTCCCGTACGAGTCTGTCGCTATTTGAATGATCAGCGTTCCATTTTTCGATCCTTGCTCGGGCATTGCTTAATTCTGAAAAATTTAGATCAGCAAACGTCAGCATGACTGATGAGTTTGTTAACAAGTCTATTTAAGCACTGCCTTTCTGAAGTATTCAGCGTGATTCTGAATACCAATAAGAAATTGAGATGCAAACAAGAAATCAAACTAGTTGGGGCTTAGTCATGCAAACATAAGGTTCCCAGTTTTCTTTTTTTATTATTGTTAGATTTTTTTATTACATTTGATGCTGTAATTTTCATTTGTAAGTGTTATCTTTCCAAAAAGACATAGCTATCATAAAGCATTCAGGCACACAGCCATTAAATATAAATGTGGAGTTTGTTTCCAAAAAGTACCAAATTCAAAAAGAAATTCTGAAAAATAAATGGAAGCACATTGTTTACTAGGAATAGAATATTATGTACAGATCAGCACCATCAAAATATATCAAATTACTTTGGTACTGGGCCTAGAAAATTGCATTTTATAGGAAAGTAATGCATATCTTCAGCACTTTTTTTCAGTTCCTGGAAAATTTGTTCAGATGGATTTGGTATCATTTGGAAACAGGCCCCATAAATGTATAAGTGTTTCTTCACAGTGGATTTAATAATAATAATAATAATAATAATAATAATAATAATAATAATAATAATAAGTATTTATATCTAGATTTTCTCCCACGAAGGGACCCAAAACGGCTTCCAACATATTAAACACAGTACAATACAACAGCAATTAAAACACACATATAAACATATAAAACAATCAATAAACATAAATATGCATTTTAAAAGCAATATAAGTTAATGTGGAGTCTTGTCAGATCCTATTGCACTTCGCTCCAGTCGATAAAAATTAGCCTTCCTGACACATCAGTCTAGGTTTATTCACTGAAGGCTTGCCTAAACAGAAATGTTTTCAGCTGTTTTTTGAAGCAAGAAAGAGAGGGTGCTGTTTTAATTTCCCTGGGGAAGGTATTCAAAGGCTCGGAGCGGCCATCAAGAAGGCCCTCTCTCTCGTTATGGCCAACCACATTTGGGACGATGGAGGAAGTGAGAGTAGGGTCTTCCCTGATGATCTTAGGGATTGGGCAGGTTGGTATGAGGAGATGCGGTTGGATAACTAAGTTGGATCTGAACACCTTTGAAGTTCACATTGTTTTTCTTTCACCATATATTTGCTAAATAATTCCAGATGATTGCAGAAGTGTGTTTCTCTCTCTCTCTCTATTAGCTATTTTAGGTATATTTGCTCATTTTTAGTCAATATTAATTTGTTGTGTTGTTAAAAGTCCATGAAGGTCAATTTTGACTTGCGGCAATTCTAAGAAAGAAAAGACCTCCAAATCTTCTATCATCAACAGACTGAGTCTATTTATCTGTAATATGGCTAAACTTTATTATACCAAGTTTTCAGAGCAATCCTCTTCAAAATCTTCTAGAATTAAGCAAAACCACCACTTTCCTAAATTAAACACAGACTATAAACTTAGGTCATTTCTTCCCTTCTTTGTATTACTGCATCCATTTCACTCTTCCGTTCACATTTTATTTTGATTGTTGTGTTCCCATTGGCACTAACTGTTATAAACTAAGAAGATACCTGCTTCAAACCCCAATTAAGAAACATATTTGGAATCAAAATACAATTGCTGATTCTGACTATAAAAGACCTATTGAATCAAATCCGACTTGCTAAGTCAACAACTTGCTAGGTTGGTGCCGTCCCTGCTCTCTTTTCACTGGCAGATAAAAACATTCCTTTGCCATCAGACATTTATATACGGATGAGCATTGAGCTTTTAATAGTGGTGTGACTGGGATTTCAATGTCAATATAAAGTTTAGATCTATTTTTATATTGTAATGTTTATTTGTTTTAATATCATTAATTGTTTAATTGCTTTTTAAAATTTTACATTTACATTTTTAAAAATGTATACTGTTTTTAATTAGTATTGTTTTAGATTTATTGTTAGTCATCATAAGTCCCTATCCGTTCAGAAATGCAAGATAAAAACATAATTTAATATTACAATATATTGCTATTATAATCATCCACAGTATTTTCCGTTTAAAGAACCTCTTGATTTTCATACTACTTATTGCACAAACAAAATCATCAATACTTTCCATTTTCATTGCATGTTTCAGCTATTCAGAGCACTTCAGAGAGATCACTGTAGTAATATTATCAACACAGCCCTGTGAAACCTTTTCAGCCACCAAATAATATTGGTCTGAAGAATCTTCAAAATGTCGAAGTTTTAGATCTTTCCTTACCTGTTTGGGTTTCTTTGGCTCTCTGAATTAATGATGCCATTTCTTGATTTAAAGATTGCACTTCGTTCCGTAGAAGTTGATTCTCCAGGCGAAGATTGGACAACTCATGAGATGTGTTGTCATTTGTGGCAAGGCTGGGATTAGCTTCCACACCTTGAAGGGAATCTTTCTTAACCTCTGCCTCTGTCTCTAGGCCAGAACTGGAACTATCAGGAGTTTCTGTATGAAGAAAAACATACTTGGATACAAACATTTCTTGTTTCCCCTTCTTTCTTCAACACTACAAGATCCGGTATTTAATTTGAAGCAAGACCTACTGAGTTCAATGAGTCTTACTCTCGCAGAGGCAAATATAAGATTGCAATCCAATAACAATCCTATACAAATAACTACTATAGCAATCAGGGAGATTGGGAGACACTAATTTTTAAGGTGTTGTTATTGCAATTATGAGGCCGCAGTGACACAGTGGTTTAAATCGTTGAGCTGCTGAACTTGTTGACCAGAAGGTCAGCAGCTCAAATCTGCAGGGCAGGGCAGGATGATCTCCCATTGTGAGCCCCAGTTTCTGCCAACCTAGCAGTTCAAAAACATGTAAATACGAGCAGATCAATAGCTACCACGTCAGTGGGAAGGTAATGGTGCTCCGTGAAGTAATGCTGGCCACATGACCTAGGAGGTGTTTATGGACAACGTTGGCTCTTCAATTTAAAAATGGAGATGAGCACTACCCCCCAGAGTAGGATTCGACTAGAACTGCTAGGTTGGCAGAAGCTGGGGCTAACAGCAGGAGCTCATCCCACTCCCTGGATTCGAACCGCCAACCTTTCGGTCAGCAAGTTCAGCAGCTCAGTGATTTAACTCTCTGCATTATTGGGGGGCCCTAAGCTACAATACTTAGAATATAATCCTTGGGAAGTTGTGTCCCTATTTTACCTAATGAAAAGCCTGGAATGAAAACAAGGCTCACTCTTCAGCTGATCCATAACAATCCATGCAGAGCTGGTGTCAACATTTAACACGTAGCTGAACATATACATTCATACTCTTACATAGCATTGCTTCAGATAACAAAAGCAGAACACCACCCTGCAGTCATCATAAAAAGGTAAGATTCCTCTCGCAACTAACACAATGTATACTTTTAATTTAAACATATCCCATAACAACTGCAGTTATACCATTGCCTTGGTTCGGAACTGAAGCGTCTTCTCCCATTTTGAGGCTCTGTGAACTTGCCGAGACAGAGCTGACACTGGAAGACCGGGAATGGTTCTGAGTAACAGCTGCTCTGCTTTTCTCTATTTTAAGATCCTTTTTCCCATTTGGTTCTTTTTCAGAGCTATTGAGAAAGTCAAACAAGAGTTCATCATTGGGTTCAGACTTTTTCCTTCGCACAAACTGGGAAGACGGTCTGGCCACTGAAACTGCTTCTACGGAAGGAGAGACTTCCACAGACGTTCTGGATGCTACCTTAACATTGGCAGTTCCTGCCAAAATGGTTGCCTTCTGATGCTTGATGTTATCTGCTGCCGAGGAGATAAAGCTTGATTTAGATGATGTCTGAAACTGCTGCTGCTCTCTCGCCTGTTGGTGCACTTTGGGGTAGTCACTGACTTCGTTCAAGTGGCTATTGCTGTAGGCTGCAGGGCCAGGGCTCTCTTTCTTGCTTAATGCCGAGGCAGCGCCTTGATCCACCCGGTTGAGAAGGTCCTCTGCCTTTCCAGCCAAATCAGTAAACCAAGACATGTTGGAGGTGGAGTGTTGCAATGGATCTCAACCATCAAATAGTCACCCTTGGGAAAGGAAGGTGCAAACAGAGGGAGATGACATTACAAAGATTGCCAACACCAAACATCACAAAACAAACAATCTTGGGTCATTTAGATGTTATTATCCCTTTTTTTGCAAGAGCTGTTCAGTAGTGGAACTCTCTGTCCCGGAGTGCAGAGGAGGCTCCTTCCTTAGAGGCTTCTAAACAGAGGCTGAATGGCCATCTGTCAGGGGTGCTTTGATTGAGCTTTTCCTGCATGGCAAGGGGTTGCACTAGATGGCCCATGTAGTCTCGTCCACTGTTATAATTCTATGATTTTGTCACAACTAAAAGCCAAAATCACTGTACTAAGGAGGTGATTCCATCTATAAAAATCACATCCAACCTCCAAACATATTCAGGCTGAAAATCCCTTATATGAAATAAATACATAGATATAGGATGGTTGATACCTGGCTTGAAAAGGGTACCCGTGAAAGCGATTTAGGAGTTTTAGAAGACCACAAGCTGAACATGAGTCAACAATGTAATGCAACTGCTAAAAAGCCAATGCAATTATAGACAGGAGTATACTGTTGAGATCATAGGAAGTCATAGCCTCACTCTATTCTGCTTTCGTCAGACCTCATCTGGAATAATACTGTATCCAGTTCTTGGTAACATAACTCAAAAAGGATACAGTAGTCTATCATATCCAACCCTCACTATTCCAATGTTCTGTATTATCCAACGCTGTCTGCATCCCGCCCGGATCCATAGCTATTTCAATACATTGCAATGTTTTGGTGCTAAATTCATAAATTACTACATAACGTTACTGTATACTGAACTACATTATCTTTTGATTTGTTGTAAAACATGATGTTTTGGTGCTTAATTTATAAAATCATAACATAATTTGACGTTTAATAGGCTTTTCCTCAATTCCTCCTTATTATCCAACATTTTCACTTAGCCAACATTCTGCTGGCCTGTTTATGTTGGACAAGCGAGACTCTACTGTATTGACAAACTAGAACGGGTCCAGAGAAAGGTGACCAAAATGATCAAAGGCTTGGAAACCAAGTGCTATGAGGAGTGGATTAAGAAGCTGGATATGTTTAGCCTGCAGAAGAAAAGGCTGAGAGGGGGCATGGCAGCCAAGTTTAAATATATATTTTTTCGTGTCAAGAGCAACTTGAAAAATTACAAGTTGCTTCTGGTGTGAGAGAATTGGCCGTCTGCAAGGATGTTGCCCAGGGGATGCCTGGATGTTTTGATGTTTTACCATCTTTGTGGGAGGCTTCTCTCATGTCCCCACATGGGGAGCCAGAGCTGACAGAGGGAGCTCATCAGCGCTCTCCCTGGATTTAAATTTAGGAGGGGCATACTTGTTTTCTACTGCTTTGAAGATTAGGACATGATGGAGCAATGGATTCAAACTGAAGTAAAGAATATTCCACCTAAATTATTCAAGAAGCATTCTCTCCTGACGTTTCGCCCACATCTATGGCAGGCATCCTCAGAAGTTGTGAGGTCTGTTGGAAACTAGACAAATAAGGTTTATATATCTGTGGAATATCTAGGGTGGGAGAAAGAACTCTTGTCTGCTTGAGGCAAGTGTGAATGTTTTACACTTGCCTCAAGTGAATGTGAAGGTGTGAAACGATAGAGAATGCTTCTGAAACCTGGCCATATAGCCCGGAAAACTCACAGCAACCCAGTGATTCTGACCATGAAAACCTTCAACAACACATTCCACCTAAACATTTGGAAGAATTTCCTGATAGCAAGAGCTGTTTGACAGTGGAACATGCTGCCTACTCGGAGTGTTATGGAGTCTCCTTCTCTGGAGGTTTTAAAGCAGATGCTGGATGGCCCTCTGTGAGGGGTGCATTGATTGTGCTTTATCTGCATGGCAGAAGGTTGGACTGGATGGCCCTTGGAGTCACTCCCAACTCTATGATTCTATGTTTTTATTAAATGCTTATTTTGGATTTAAGGTTTTTTTTTTTCAGATATTAAAAATGCATCAAATACAAGTTAAGATCCAATTCAAGAAGCACATAGATTAGTGTGAGGTGGTGAAAACTGCAACTTCCTTAAAGTGTGGTGAATTCTCCTTCACATGTTTAAACAAAGGCTGAATGGTCATCTCTCAGGATGTTTCAGCTGTGTGTTCCTGCATGGCAAGGTGTGGGACCGGATTTTATTATAATTATACAATTCTGGAAGAAAGAAGGCGTATTCTGGAAGATGGAGAGAAGTAATCTCTCCAACACACAATAGTATTTAAGTTCAGCCCAAGAGACAAATGTAAACAAAACAGTCACAGATATGGGTAAACCCTTATCTCTGGCTCATGAGAATACGTTTTCCATTCTCTACCGTCTGGACAACTACAGGCAGGCATATTGGTGACTGGTCCATCCACATTCTTTGCTTGCCTACAGCAATGTATACCAGAAGATAGTTACATCTGGAGGAGAAACACTTTCTGAATTGACTCTTAGGCAACATTTAAATACGACCTTGTCACATTGAAACATAGAATCATAGAATCAAAGAGTTGGAAGAGACCTCATGGGCCATCCAGTCCAACCCCCTGCCAAGAAGCAGGAATATTGCATTCAAATCACCCTGACAGATGGGTGATGGGACATATCATATTATACTAGACACTTTGCCTAATCTGTACCTGAGTGGGTGGATTTGCTGGTGCTCTGGAAGGCCATGCCCCCAAAAACAAAACAAAACATGAAACAAACCAGTAGGCATGCTAGGGAAAAATCACTCCAAGAGCAAAAGTAGAATAATAATAATACTTTGTTGTTGTGAGGTTTTTGGGCTGTATAACCATGTTCCAGAAGCATTTTCTTCTGATATTTCACCCACATCTATAGCAGGCATCCTCAGAGGTTGTGAGGTCTGTTGGAAACTAGGAAAATAGGGTTTATATATCTGTGTAATGTCCAGGGTGGGAGAAAGAACTCTTGTCTGTTTGAGATAGGTGATTAGCATTTAATGTCCTAACAGATTCAAGGTCTGGCTTCTTACTGACTGGGAATCTATGTTTTCTTACACAGATATATAAACCCCGTTTTCCTAGTTTCCAACAGACCTCACAACCTCTGAGGATGCCTGCCATAGATGCAGGCGAAACTCCTGGGGAGAATGCTTCTGGAACATGGCCATATAGCCTGGAAAAGTCACAACAACCCAGTGATTCCAGCCATGAAAGCCTTCCACAATAATAAATACTTTATTTATATACTGTCCTATCTCTCCAAAGGGACTTGGAGCAGTGAACAACAAAGTCAGCACACATTCAAGATGCAGGTGAAACATGGCCATGTTCTAGAAGCATTCTCTCCTGACGTTTCGCCTGCATCTGTGGCAAGCATCCTCAGAGGTTGTGAGGACGTCAGGAGAGAATGCTTGCAGAACATGGCCATACAGCCCGAAAAACCTACAACAACTTAGTTAGGGCTGTTTTTAATAGTAACTCTCCAGCAACTAGAAACTACATTAATCCAGCACCTACCAATTTCAGACTGTTTGTTATGTAATGAATTCAAAAACTTTCAGTGCTACTTAAGAAAACGAATCTCAAGTATCTAGTGTTGTCTGACACAGTGGTTCATTCAGTCTTTTGACCCTGTTTCGTGAAGAGTCTCAAGGTTAGGGGTTAACTGAGGTCCCATCTACACTGCCATATAAAATCCAGATTATCTGCTTTGAACTGGATTATATGGCAGTGTAGACTAATATCAAGTTCAAAGTAGATAATCTGGATTTTATATGGCAGTATAGATGGGGCCTTAGAGCCTATTTTACTTTTATCACTGCCCTGAATCACTTAGGAGAGATAGGGCGGGTTATAAATAAAGTTATTTATTGGGTTCTTGTGGGATTTTTCGGGCTATATGGCCATGTTCTAGAGGCATTTCTCCTGACGTTTCGCCTGCATCTATGGCAAGCATCCTCAGAGGTAGTGAGGTCTGTTGGAAATAGGAAAATGGGTTTATATATCTGTGGAATGGCTGGGGTGGAGCAAAGAGCTATTCTCTGCTGGAGCTATTTATTTATTTATTTGGGGTTCTTTTACCCCGCCCTTCTCACCCCGAAGGGGACTCAGGGCGGCTTACAAAAGCAAAGGCACAATTTGATGCCTGCATCATAAAAACAATCATACACAAAATTACATCAATACACAGTTAACAACAAATATGCATTATAACCATAAAATCAATAAAATCAATAAAACCAAATACAAACCCAATTTCTCCTCTTACATGGTCAGCGTTCACTACTCATAGATCTAGTTTTACATTCCACTTCATCAATCCTGCTGGTCTTACTCGCCTGGTTGTCTGATTTAATTGCCGGAGTGCCCAAAGGCCTGGTCCCATAACCAAGTCTTCACCCTTCTCCTAAAGGCGAGGAGGGATGATGATGCCCTGATTTCCCCCGGGAGTGAGTTCCACAGGTGAGGGGCCACCACTGAGAAAGCCCTGCTCCTCGTCCCCACCAGCCTCACTTGTGACAGTGGTGGGGTCGATAGCAGGGCCTCCCCAGATGATCTCAGACTCCGAGGTGGGACATAGAGGGAGATACGTTCAGACAGATACACTGGATACATACAGCTAGGTATGAATGTTTCAACTGACCACCTTCATTAGCATTTGAAGGCCTGCCTGAGCCTGGGAAAATCTTTTGTTGAGAGGTGTTAAGATGTTATTTATTATTAAAAGTTATTTATTATTTAAGTTATTTATTTATCAACAGTCTGTTTACACTAATCGACTACCTTTATACAGTACCATTCCATGTAATGTTGCCACCTTTTTGAACCCAGCTACAGGATAGTAAGGCTTTCAGGAACTAGAAATCCCTCATTATTGCTATTTCATACCTGGAAAAGCTCTAAATACGAAATCACTTCATATTTCATAGACACAGAGCTTGCAGCACAATGTTTATAATCATGTTGTGCATGAAACAAAGTTTGTGTGCATCGAGCCATCACAAAGCCAAGGCGACACTCTCTCAGCCACTTATGGGGACAATTCTGGATTTGGGGGCACTTGGGGTAAGAGATGCTCAGCTAGTATAATCTCAATGCCCACCAACCTCTCTCCTCCTGGTCAGATCTTTGCTTCTCCTCCTCCTCTTCCTCTTATGGGCCTCTGCTTACCTCTCTGCCTTACTTTGGACCTTGTCCCTGGCCCAGATTCCCAGAGCCAGGAGCCCAGATCGGGCCCCAAACGACGAGGAGGGAGAGTCACGGCGAAGGCCGACAATCGCCGCCAGGCCTCGGTCTAGGAAGGGCGACCGGATCCATCTTCCGGGAGACGTGGCTACCAATACGAAGGCGTTAGGACCCAGCGGCGCCTGCGCTGTCCCCTTCGCAAAACTCCTGCGCATGGCAGGTAAAGTCGCTAATACGCATGCGCGGCCCAACTCTTCTTTCAGACACAAACATTCGGAAAACATAGAGATGGAAAGGAGAGAGTCAGCCTCCTCTTGTTGCATTGCGTTCTGTATATTGCTGGGATTTGTTATAAAGGGCATAGGGACATAAACAACCAGGCACATCTTAACACCTCTCAACAAAACATTTCCCAGGCTCAGCCAGGCCTTCAAATGCTAATGAAGGTGGTCAGTTGAAACATTCACACCTAGCTTCAGCAGAGAGCTCTTTGCCCCACCCCAGTCATTCCACAGATATATAAACCAATTTTCCTATTTCCAACAGACCTCACTACCTCTGAGGATGCTTGCCATAGATGCAGGTGAAACGTCAGGAGAAATGCCTCTAGAACATGGCCCTATAGCCCGAAAAAACCCACAAGAACCTAGTGATTCCAGCCATGAAAGCCTTCGACAATACAATATCTCTTTGTTTGTGTATCCAATGTAGCTATATAGTCTGTGTGTCTACCTTCTTTCCCTATATTGCCCTGTGGTAAACTCTGTCTCATTGTGAATAAAATAAAAGAACCTTTTTTCTTCTCTTCCTTTCCTTTTTTTTTTTTTTTTTCTTTTTTCCTTTTATTTTTTTTTTTCTGTTTTTTTTCTCTTTCTTTTTTTTTTTTTTTCTCTTTTATTTGAGAGTCAGTTTGAGACTCAGGGTTTATCTACACCAGGCAGGGGGAAACGTAATAATAAGTTAATAATAATAATTAAAAAAACTCTAAAATTACAACAGCAAAACAACAGAGAGTAAACAATCAGGCACATCTAATCACCTCTCAACAAAAGATTCCCCCGGGCACTGCCAAGCCATCAAATGCTAATTTTTTTTTTTATCGTGTCAGGAGTCGATCCTGTTGTGAGAGAATTGGCCATCTGCAAGGACGTTGCCCAGGGGACGCCTGGATGATTTGATGTTTTTATCATCCTTGTGGGAGGCTTCTCTCATGTCCCCGCATGAGGAGCTGGAGCTGATAGAGGGAGCTCATCCGCCTCTCCCCAGATTCGAACCGGCGACCTGTCGGTCTTCAGTCCTGCCGGCACAGGGCTTTAACCCACTGCGCCACCGCGGGCTCCAAATGCTAATTAAGGTGGTTGAAACATTCACACCTAGCTCCAGCAGACAAGAGTCCTTTGCCCCACCCTGGTCATCATTCCACAGATATATAAACCCATTTTCCTAGTTCCAACAGACCTCACTACCTCTGAGGATGCTTGCCATAGATGCAGGCGAAACGTCAGGAGAAAATGCCTCTAGACCATGGCTATACAGCCCAAAAAAACCTACAACCCAATAATAATAATACTTTATTTATATACCGCTCCATCTCCCCGAGGGGACTCAGAGCGGTTCCCAAATAACATCACAAAACATACAGAGTAAAAACAACATAACCATAAGATTAACAAACAAAATATATGCATAAAAATTGGGTTGTTGTAGGTTTTTCCAGGCTACATGGCCATGTTCTGGAGGCAATATAGCCCGGAAAAACCTACAACAACCCAGTGATTCCGGCCATGAAAGCCTTTAACAATGCATAAAAATTGTCGCCATAACAGACACATGTATTAAAAATAATCCTGCCTGTTCAAGGCAATGAAGAATGTAAAAGTCCGGGCAAAGATTTGTGCAAGCCCAAAAATTCTAGGGGACCCGGGAATTAAGTGCAATGCTATGGCAGGCAACAATAATATTAGGTATGGGTCTGTGGCTGTTCATTCCGGGGCCGATTAGAGGAAATGATCTGGGTAACTGGTAGGAAGAATAAAGCCGTATTAGACAATGTGTGGGGCTGAGTTAGAACTGGCCATTTTCAAAGGCTTGTTGAAACCAGGTCTTCAAGCTCTTACAAAACTTGGTCCCTCAACTTCAACTTCCACAATTCCTACCAGCCAACCTTAAAAATTCTAGCATAGACACTGAGAACTGGAACTGGCAAAATTCTAGCATAGACACTGAGAACTGGGAAGCCCTGGCCCTTGAGTGCTCCAGCTGGAGATCAGCTGTGACCACCAGTGCTGTAGATTTTGAAGAGGCGGGAATGGAGGGCGAAAGAGAGAAACGTGCCAAGAGGAAGGCACATCAAGTCAACCCCAACCGGGATCGCCTTCCACCAGGAAACCAATGCCCTCACCCAGGCCTGTAGCGGGGGGGGGGGGGGGGGGGGGTGGTTAGGGGTTCACCCCCCCCTGAAATTTTTCAGGTTTTAAAAAAACAAAACCTGGTTTACTCATGAATTTTAACTGGTTAACCAAATCCCCATGCTAAGTCTATGAGACGTAAAAAATTAAGAGTCCCTCCAGAACTGCAAGCACTATCTCAAGCAAATATTGACAATTTATTCACACTGTCATTATTTGCAGCAATAGCCGATGTAGCGAAGCAACCAAGTTGGGGGGGGGGGGGTGTTGAAGGAGGCCAGACTTGGTGGAGGTGGTTGACGGGTCCGAGCTGCAGGCTATTGAATACACAATACACCTAACAGGCCAATGAGTGACCATCACTCATAAAAACACTGACAAACACAGCAGAAGGGACTTAAAAAGCTAAAAACCAAAAAAACCATTACAACGCATGCACAAAACTACACGCACATATATACGCAAACACACATATAGACAAATATATACACAGTCATATACACATATACAGAGACGGCCACAGCAACGCATGGCAGGGGATGGCTAGTCTATATAAATAAAAATGTAATGTTCGTTTGTGGGATTAACATAACTCAAAAACCATTGGATGAATTGACACCAAATTTGGACACAATGCACGTATCATCACTCATAAAAACACTGAAAAACACAACAGAAGAGACTTAAAAAGCCAAAAAAATATTAAGAAATGAATTACAACGCATGCACAAACCACACACACACATATATACACGCAAACACACATACGTGGCCATTCTAAATTGCACGACAACAGGGGGGAGGGCCTTCACACGTTCTCTTGAGCTAGTCCCGAGAGAACGTCTGGACACCTATCCCAGAAACACACATTTTCTGGGGTGGGTATGGACAGGCCCCCAGAAACATCTGTGTATTTTTAACACGGATTCTTCTGGGATAAAGTCCTGTCTGGATCTGGCCAGAGATAGCTAAAGGCTGCAAAACTACATGAATTCCTAGCACTGAACCATGGCAGTTAAAGTGGTTTCAAACTGCATTAATTATACAGTGTGGATGCACCCATAAGCCTTACTGTGGTTCATTGAAGAGATTTCCTAACAGGTAAGCTGTGGCGGGAGATTACTTCCATGTCACAGAAGCACTGAATTTGCTTTAGGTTGTACAATCAGCTGTATTGCCAATAAGTTCAATTGAAACTCTATTAGACAAGATAAACACATCTAGGTTTGCTTTCCTATCTGCTCCCAGCCTCACTAGACATACTAGCTATTAATAACTAATAGATAAATGGTGCTCCCTATATGGCTTCACTTGTAATTTCCACTCACATCTATGGAGTTAATATAATGGAACTGTTTTCAGAAGATGATACATATACAGGTCAAGTATCCTTTATTCGAAATGTTTGGGATCAAAAATGTTTTGGATTTTGGATTTTGGAATAACTGTATTTGCATATGCTTACATAATAAGCATATGATCTTTGATATTGTTGTTTTTAAATTGTTTTAAAATTGTTTTAGATTTTAGCCTGTTCTTGTAAGCCACTCTGAGTCCCAGGGGAGTGGCAGCATATAAGTTTGAATAATAAATAAATAAATAAATAAATAAGATATATTGGAAATTTGACCCAAGTCTCATTTATGTTTCAGTTCATACAGATAGACCAAAAGTTTAAATAATTTTGTGCATGAAACAAATGTTGTCTATGTTGAACCATTAGAAAGCAAACGTTCCATGTTTCAGTCACACATTTGGACAGTAGTGGATTATGAAATATTTGGGATTTTGGAATTCTGGATAAGTGATGCTCAACCTGTACTTTAATGTGTTTTCCTAGTTGTTTAAGAAAACTAATATCAAGCTATCATTTGTCTCAAGTCTACATATACGTATACATATACATTTTCAGGCTTCATCCACCAGAGGACACTCTTTGAAAGCTTTCAGACTCCCTCCTGGGAAGATGAGGGCTATTTCTAATTTAAATACAATTCTGTCTCTTCTATATCACTTTAACTGCTATGGCTGCACTCTGTGAAATGTTGGGATTTATAATTTGGTTAGATCATGGTGATGTTGCAGAGAATGCTGCATACCACAAGAAATAAAAATCTCAGCATTCCATAAGATGAAACCATGACAATTAAAGTAGTATCAAAGTGCAATAAGGACTGTGAAAGAGATATAAAGCATTCCAAGGATTGTTCTGAGATTTTGATGTTTCAATCCAGTTCAGCTCTCTACATTTTTTTAAAAGTTATTCTTCCTGGTCAATCCCCCACACATAAGAAGCATGGGCGTATCTACAATGCTTAATGAATGCAGTTTGACATCACTTTATATGTGATAAAAGTCAGTGCTATAGAATAATGGCAGTTTTGCAAGGTCTTTAGCCTCATCTGCTGAAGAGTGCTGGTGCCTAAGCAAACCACAAACCCCAAGATTTTATAGCATAAAAAGTGGTGTAGAAGTGTATTAATTCCACAGTGTAGAGATGCACTCATACAAAGAAAGGATTAGAACTGGGAGAACATTTATGTTGTAAAGATTTCTCCTGTGCAGAGTGAGATCTAGGCCCCTTCTACACTACCATATAAAATCCAGATTATCTGCATTGAACTGGATTATATGGCAGTGTAGACATATATAATCCAGTTCAAAGCAGATAATATAGATTATCTGCTTTGATAATCTGGATTATATGGCAGTGCAGAAGGGGCTGTAGACATTCAGTATACTGGGATAACTAGAACATAATCTGGCACATTATGAACCTATAAGCAATTCAAAGCCAGAGCGCCTTACCAAACAACAAATCTCAAGATTCCATAGCATTGGGCCATGGTGCTTACAGAACTTCATTAACCATGCTGTGTAGATGCAGCAGTAGTGAAATGGAAATGACACACAATTTTCTCAAACAATACAATTGTTCTGATACTATTATAAATTATGGGTAAATTATGGGAGAACTATACATTTGTTAAGAGAGGGTTTGGCTTTTAATTTCCTCTGAGGCTGAGCAAGTGTGACTTGCTCAGCCTTGAAAACCCACAGGTGACCTTGGGCAAGTCACACTTTCTCAGCCTGAAAGGAAATCAAAGCCAAACCCTCTCTGAACATATTCTGTTATGATAACTGAGCAATAGTCTTGTCTTAAAGTTTCCACAAGGCAAAAATGATCCCCCTTCACCGCCGGAAACATGTTTTATTAATAAATAATATAGTTAGCAGTGTAGAAAACTTTCTTTTGCTTAATTTTTATTCCATGTTCAAAACATGCAACTTAAATTTAACCCACTGAAAAAAAATTAAAAATCAATAAGAAAAAGGATCAAAATAAAGCACACACAACTATACATATATTCACATATATATACACACATGCACACATACGTACACATATACATATACACATGCGCACACATATACATATACACACATACACACATATATATACACAAATATGCATATAGACAAGCACATACATATACACAATATATATACACATAAACACACAAATATACAAATATATACACATACACACATATATACACACACATATATATACAGAAATATGCATATAGACAAGAACATACATATACACAATATACATGCACATAAACACACAAATACACAAATATATATACACGCACATACACAAATATGCATATAGACAAGCACATACATATACACAATATATATACACATAAACACATAAACACACAAATATACATATAGCCAAGCACATACATATACACAATATACATACACACAAGCACACAAATACATATATGCATGCACACACACACATATATGCACAAACATGCATATAGACAAGCACATACATATACACAATATGCATACACATAAACACAAATACACAAATATATATACACATACACACACATATATATACACAAACACACAAATATACACATATAAACAAATATATACATACATATGGTCTGGATACCATATTAACGGCAGTCTCTGAGGATGTAACACGAGCATCTGCTTGTCCGGTTTTGATGGATTCATTTCAATTGGTGCAACCCGAGGATGTGGACAAGGTGCTTGGAGGAATGAGAGCTACCACATGCATCCTAGACCCCTGCCCATCCTGGCTTCTAAAGGAGGCCAGAGGGGGATTGGCCGAGTGGGTGAAGGTGGTGGTTAATGCCTCCCTTCGGGAAGGCAAAATTCCAGCCAGCTTAAAGCAAGCTGTAATAAAACCGCTGTTGAAAAACCATCACTGGACCCCACTCAATTCGTCAACTATCGGCCTGTTTCCAATCTCCCCTTTTTGGGCAAAGTCATGGAACGTGTGGTGGCCTCACAACTCCAGGCATTCTTGGTAGACACGGATTATCTGGATCCGGCACAGTCTGGCTTTAGGCCGGGGACATGGTACCGAGACAGCCTTGGTCGCCTTAGTGGATGATCTGCGCCGGGAGCTCGACAGGGGGAGTGTGTCCCTGTTGGTGCTGCTGGACCTCTCAGCGGCCTTCGATACCGTCGACCACGGTATCCTTCTGGGACGCCTTGCGGGAATGGGTCTTGGAGGGACTGTTTTACAGTGGCTCCGCTCATTCCTTGAGGGTCGGTCTCAGAAGGTGTTACTGGGAGACTCCTGTTCAACCCCACAACCGTTGTCTTGTGGGGTTCCTCAGGGTTCAATACTGTCTCCCATGTTGTTTAACATTTACATGAAGCCGCTGGGCGAGATCATCCGGAGTTTCGGAGTGCGATGTCATCTGTACGCAGATGATGTCCAACTCTGTCACTCCTTCCCACCTGCTACTAAGGAGGCTGTCGAAGTCCTGAACCGGTGCTTGGCCGCTGTGACAGTCTGGATGGGGGCGAACAAATTGAAATTGAATCCAGACAAGACAGAGGTACTCCTGGTCAGTCGTAAGGCCGAACAGTGTATAGGGTTACAGCCTGTGTTGGATGGGGTCGCACTCCCCCTGAAGACGCAGGTTTGCAGTTTGGGTGTGATCCTGGACTCATCGCTGAGCCTGGAACCCCAGGTTTCGGCGGTGACCAGGGGAGCATTCGCACAGTTAAAACTCGTGCGCCAACTGCGCCCGTACCTTGGGAAGTCTGACTTGGCCACGGTAGTCCACGCTCTGGTTACATCCTGTTTAGACTACTGCAACGCTCTCTACGTGGGGTTGCCTTTGAAGACGGCTCGGAAGCTCCAATAGTCCAACGGTCGGCAGCCATGATACTAACAGGAGCGGAGCGCAGGGAGCATAAAACTCCTCTGCTGCACCAGCTCCACTGGCTGCCGATTTGCTACCGGGCTCAATTCAAAGTGCTGGCGTTGGCCTTTAAAGCCCTAAACGGTTCTGGCCCAACCTACCTATCCGAACGTATCTCGGCCTATCAGCCCACCAGGACCCTAAGATCTTCTGGGGAGGCCGTGCTCTCTGTCCCGCCTGCTTCACAGGTGCGGCTGGCGGGGACGAGAGACAGGGCCTTTTCTGTGGTGGCCCCTTGACTATGGAACACCCTCCCCATAGAGGTACGATCAGCCCCCTCGCTGATGGTGTTCCGAAGAAGATTAAAAACCTGGATGTTCGAACAGGCATTTGGTTAATTCGGTGCAATGAATGTAATGATTAAAGGATTGGTAATATGGACAACGAAACTGGATCACGATTTTAGTCAGGAGATGCATTGGATTGTTATTGATGTGCGAATATTGTGTATCATGCTTTTATGGTTTTAAATTGTATACTGTTGATTGTTGTATTTTGTTGTAAACCGCGTTGAGTCGCCGGCTAGGCTGAGAAACAGCGGTATACAAGTATAGCAAATAAATAAATAAATAAACACATATATACACACACAAAACACATATACACAGACTGGGCCACAGCTATGCATGGCAGGGGACGGCTAGTAGTAAATAAATAAATAGTAGTATTGAGCCATGGCAGATAAACCAGTGTCAAAGTGAGTTAATTCTATAGTGTAGTCGATGCAAACCCCTCCCCCCTCCCAATGTATTGACACTGAACTTGTTTTGGAAGCTCTGCCTCCAAATCCCGGCATGCTGCGAGCCCAATCCCTGGGGAAAGGCCATCCTTGCGCAATGGGGGCGGCTCCCAGGGAAATCGGCTGCATTGGAAGGCCAATGGTGGCCAGGCCCGTCAATCACGCCTTGGCCCCGCCTCCGTCCCGCTCTGCTATAAAGACCTTGGGCTGGGTGCTGACCTCCCTCTGCTCTGCCGCCCACGGGCTTGTCTGCTTGCGGGAAGAGGAGGTTGGGAAGCCGGGCGGGCAGCAAGGACTTGCACCGCCTTTCCCTGGGTAAGGAAGGGGCCTCCCGGTGGGTGGCTTTGTGCCTCTTTGGGGAAGGCATGGGCCAACTTGGGCCTTCCCTCCAGGTGTTTTGGACTTCAACTCCCACAATTCCTAACAGCCGGTTGAAGTCCAAAACACCTGGAGGGAAGGCCCAAGTTGGCCCATGCCTGGTTATTCGTAGCACAGGTTGAGCACCCCTTATCTGGAATTTCGAAATCCAAAACATTGGGTGTCTTTCTATTGCTTTTGACTTTGAGTATAAATTAGATTTTCTTGGAATCTAATGTTTCACCCATTCAATGGGTGTGCTAATTGTTTGGGATTTGGGGCTGAGTCATCCCCTCCTATCTTGCTAGTATAATGGGAATGATTGGGAAAAAGCTTGTTAAAATCTCACAAAACCTCTGTAACCTCTGTAATAATAATAATAATAATAATAATAGGAATATGTTTTCAAAGATGTCAGCATTTAATGTATTTATTTAGGTTCTTGTGGGATTTTTCGGGCTATAGGGCCATGTTCTAGAGGCATTTCTCCTGACGTTTCGCCTGCATCTATGGCAAGCATCCTCAGAGGTAGTGAGGTCTGTTGGAAATAGGACAATGGGTTTATATATCTGTGGAATGGCTGGGGTGGGGCAAGGAGCTCTTCCCTGCTAGAGCTAGGTGTGAATGTTTCAGCTGATCACCTTCATTAGCATTTGAAGGCCTGCCTGAGCCTGGGAAAACCTTTTGTTGAGAGGTGTTAAGATGTGCCTGGTTGTTTCCTCTCTGCTGTTTTGCTGTTGTAATTTTAGAGTTTTTTAATACTGGTAGCCAGATTTTGTTCATTTTCATGGTCTCTTCCTTTCTGTTGAAATTGTCCACATGCTTGTGGATTTCAATGGCTTCTCTGTGTAGTCTGACATGGTGGTTGTTGGTGTGGTCCAGCATTTCTGTGTTCTCAAATAATATGCAGTGTCCAGGCTGGTTCATCAGGTGCTCTGCTAAATTACAACAGCAAAACAGCAGAGAGGAAACAACCAGGCACATCTTAACACCTCTCAACAAAAGGTTTTCCCAGGCTCAGGCAGGCCTTCAAATGCTAATGAAGGTGATCAGCTGAAACATTCACACCTAGCTCTAGCAGGGAAGAGCTCCTTGCCCCACCCCAGCCATTCCACAGATATATAAACCCATTGTCCTATTTCCAACAGACCTCACTACCTCTGAGGATGCTTGCCATAGATGCAGGCGAAACGTCAGGAGAAATGCCTCTAGAACATGGCCCTATAGCACGAAAAAACCCACAAGAACCTAGTGATTCCAGCCATGAAAGCCTTCGACAATTATTTATTTATTTACTTTACTTATATACCGCTGTTCTCAGCCCGAAGGCGACTCACAGCGGTTCACAACAAATACGAACAGCAAAAATTCAGTGCTACAGTATAAAAACAGTTAACAACCTAACACATGACACAATTAATAAACAATTACTACAATACCCATTCACTGTCGTCTCATCATCAATGTGACTGATATAATAATAATATAATGGCACAAACCAGTCAAGGTGGTCTCAGTGGTGATTGACACACTGGGTGCAGTGCCTAAAGACCTTGGCTTGCACTTAAGCACAATTGGCGCTAACAAAATTACCATCTGCCAACTGCAGAAGGCCACCTTACTGGGATCTGCACACATTATTCGCCAATACATCACACACTTGGGAAGTGTCCGGCGTGTGATCCAATACAACAGCTAGCAGAGTGACCTTGTTTGCTATGGACTCATCCTGTTGTGTTTCAAATAATAATAATAATAAGCTGACACAATATGAGGATTTAAAGATCGAACTGCAAAGACTCTGGCACAAGCCAGTAAAGGTGGCCCCAGTGGTAATCGGCACACTGGGTGCAGTGCCTAAAGACTTTGGCCTGCACTTAAACACAATCGGCGCTGACAAAATCTGCCAGCTGCAAAAGGCCACCTTGCTGGATTCTGCACGCTTTATTTGCCGATACATCCCACAGTCCTAGACACTCGGGAAGTGTCCGACGTGTGATCCAATTCCAGAGCTGGGGGGCCACCACCGAGAAAGCTCTCTCTTGTCCCCACCAGCCGTGCATGTGACGGGTGGGAGCAAGAGAAGAGCCTCCCCAGATGATTTTTGTGATCGTGCAGGTTCGTAAGGGAGGCAGGATTTGCATCCAGTGGCACAGGAAGTCTGTCTTGCTGTATTAAGACCTCAAGGCGGTAGAGATGTTTATAATTTGAGGGAGTGTTCTTTTGTAACCTGGAATTTCCACAGACTTGTTTGGCCTCAGTAATGGAAAGGCTCTCTTAATTCGATCAATAATGGATAGAATATGCCGACCGCTGCTGTTCCTTCTCTAATTCATCATTGCAAGCTTGCTGTGCATTTATTTGGGCAGTTTCCACCAAATATCCCCCAAATTGGACTAGAGTTCACCTTGGGTGCATCTGTGATGTAGAATTAATGTAGTTTAACTGCCAAAGATAAAGGTTTCCCCTTGACTTTAAGTCTAGTCGAGTCCAACTCTGGGGGTGGGGTGGTGGTGGTGGTGCTCTTCTTCATTTTTAAGCCAAAAGAGCCGGCGTTGTCCATAGACACCTCCAAGATCATGTTGCCAGCATGACTGCATGGAGCGGTGTTACCGTCCCACAAAAGCGATATCTATTGATCTACCCACATTTGCATGTTTTTGAACTGCTAGATTGGCAGAAGCTGGGCCTAACAGCAAGAGCTCACTCCGCTCCCTGGATTTGAACCACCAACCTTTTGGTCAGCAAGTTCACCAGGGGGCCCTTTTAACTGTCGTGGCTGAATGCTATGTAATCATGGGAGTTTTATTGTTGAATGCTATGGAATCATGGGAGTTGTAGTTTTTTCAAATTCTTTAGCATTCCTTGCCAAATAATTTTGTATATTGGGTTGCTGTGAGTCTTCCGGGCTGTATAATAATAAGACTTTGTTTATATTCTGCCCTATCTCCCAGAGGGGACTCAGGGCGGATTCCAACAAACAAAAAGGCATACAGTCAATGCCTAACTACAACAACAAATACAAATATAATAACACAAAACAGCCCAACATATAAAAACACATAACATGATACCTAAAGTTAAATAAAACATAACGTATCAGATAACTTATATCTAACCTAAAACATGGACATCAAACATCCACCTAAATTAACAAGAGCCGACAAAGGTTCTCTACAATATGTAAATTGATTACCGGTATGTGGCCAGTGATGTTAACTGGGCTGACAGGTGGGCCTCATCACACTAGAGAATGAATCCACTTTCAATCTGGTTGCTGCCTCCAGCAGAATTCTGGGGTTTGTAGTTTAGGGAGGAGCCCTTCATACCCTCGCTAAACTACATACCTCAGAATTCTGCAGGAGGCAGAAACTAGATTTAAAGTGGATTCATTCTCTAGTGTGATTAAGTGGAGCATCTACAAAGCCCAAGTACAATAACAGTTCTCAGTCAAAGACATATCATCATCTAATCCTCCTAATGAGCAAAAGTAAGGTTTCAGTTGTTTTTTTGAAGGAAAGAAGGGAATTGCAGACAGGAAACAATCAGAATTAGGTAACGCCTTCAAACAAAGGATTTTTCCCGGGCAGGAAATAGCCAGTCTTTGAAGCTGCAAGATCATTAAATGCTAATCAAGGTGGCCAATTGCAACATTCACACTTGCTTCAAGCAGACAAGAGTTATTTCTCTCACCCTGGACATTCCAGAGATTATATAAATACAATCTTTGACAGGCATCCTCACAACCTCTGAGGATACCTGCTATAGATGTGGGCAAAACGTCAGGAGAGAATACTTCTGGAACATGGCCATACAGCCCGGAAAACTCACAGCAACCCAGTGATTCAAGCCATGAGAGCCTTCGATCACACAATTTTGTTTATAACGATTCCATCTAGGCACAAGAGCAGAGAATTAGTCAGATTT
Source organism: Anolis sagrei ordinatus (assembly GCF_025583915.1). Lineage (NCBI taxonomy): Eukaryota > Metazoa > Chordata > Lepidosauria > Squamata > Anolidae > Anolis > Anolis sagrei. The sequence continues at coordinate 29,768,118 of NW_026844366.1, forward strand.
ATAGGAAATAGGTGTGTCAGTTATTGGCTTGTGAAAAGGAATCTCTTGTGCTTTTCTTTCCATGCAAATCAGTTACTTATTGTTTTGATCGCCCTGCGTTTCGTGTGGAGGCATCTGACATTATTTTATTTATATGGGTCTTGTTAAGAGAGAAGAAGCATTGTCATCATCATCTTTGATCCTGTGTCATCTGCCAAAGTGTTCCTCTAGGCAGGTTTAGTGAACTTTTGGCTTTCCAGTTTTGGAGCAGAAGTTCCCGCAAGCCATACAGGGTGAGGCTAATGAGTTGTAGGCCAAAATATTTGGAGTTCCCTAAGTTCCCCCATCATTTCTGAAATGGCACAACTTTATTTGCAGAGTGGCTGATCTTGCAATCTAGCCTTGCTTGTTAGGCACAGTATATGGGTGCACACTCTTTGCACAACCTCCTGGCTGTAAATAAAATCATGGGGTGCATCTACACTCTGGAATTCTTGCAGTTTGACACCACTTTAATTGCCATGCTCAATGCTGTGGAATCATAGTTTTACAAAGTCTTTAGCATTCTCTGCCCAAGGGTGTTGATGCCTCACCAAACTACAACTCCCGGGATTCTATAATTTGAGTGGTATCAAACTGCAATAGTTTTACAGTGTGGTTGCAGTCAGGAAGTTCTTCTTAATGTTCAGATGGAATCTCCTTTCTTGTAGTTTGAAGCCATTGTTCCGCGTCCTACTCTCCATTCAGCAGAAAACAAGCTTGCTCCCTCCTCCCTATGACTTTCTTTCACATATTTATACATGGCCCTCATCATGTCTCCTCTCAGCCTTCTCTTCTTCAGGCTAAACATGCCCAGTTCTTTAAGCCGCTCCTCATAGGGCTTGTTCTCCAGACCCTTGATCATTTTAGATGCCTTGGAGGAAAGGATTGCTGCCATTTGTGTGTGCTTTAAGATTTTACTTGTGTTTTCCCACTTCCAGCTTTCAGAAAAGGAAAGCTGTCCCATAGCAGAAACAAGTGGGCATGCTTACATTTCAAGAAGCAGGGAAACGTTAATGTCAGAATATAATATCTCCCCAAAGGAAATTAAAAGCACACCTCTGTAGGGAAAGGGATGCTTAGGTTTCTCTTAGTGACCTAATTTTTGGGTAACTGTAGACACTCTTTCAGCCTGCAGCCAAATTCAATTACAGGCAATTACTTAAGGGCTACATTCCAGTGCTGGGCAGGGCCAAGGGCAAATTAATGAGAATAAGACTATCTATATTAACTTGAAGCTCTTACTGTCACTGGGCTTTAGGCTTCCATGGCTGGAATCGCAGGGTTGCTGTGTTTTCTGGAATGTATTGCTATGTTTCAGAAGCATTCTCTCCTGATGTTTTGCCCATATCTATAGCAGGCATCCTCATAGGTTGTGAGGATGCCTGTCAAAGATGTGGGCGAAACGTCAGGAGAAAGTGCTTCTGGAACATGGCCCTACAGCCCGAAAAACTCTCCTGACATTTCATTCATGTCTATGGCAGGCATCCTCAGAGGTTGTTCAGTCTGTTCGAAAGTAGGCAAGTGGGGTGTATATATATGTGGAATGTCCAGGGTGGGAGAAAGAAGTCTTGTCTGTTTGAGGCAAGTGTGAATGTTGCAAATGGCCACCTTGATTAGCATTTAATGGCCTTGCAGATGCAAAGCCTGGCCACTTCCTGCCTGGGGGAATCCTTTGTTGGAAAGTGTTAACTGGCACTGATCATTTCCTGTATGGAATTCCTGAGTGTTGTTCTTTGTTTAGTATCCTGATTTTAGAGTTTTGTTCTTTGTTTAGTGTCTGAGTGTTGTTCTTTGTGAGTGTTGTTCTTTGTTTAGTGTCCTGATTTTAGAGTTTTTAAAAAACCCTAAACTTCATTTCCATAAAATGGTACTCTGGCATCAATGAAATCCAGAAGATTGAACCTTAGCATATACTATAATTGTGTATTGTATGTACAGTATAACAAATTTTGAAATATTTTCTGTTCCTGGTTTGAAAGTGTTATTTCCTATTTAATTGTGCAGTATTTACTTTGAAAGTAATTGTTACATCCCAGAAACTTTGTTTTGTGGCTGCCACAAACAATGTTGAATTGGTTGAGACTTTGAGATATTAATTGAAAAGCTATAGCAAAATGTACTGCGAAAACAAAGTTTTTGCAGTTTAATAAACTTTCTCCATGTTGTTATGATAAAACCAATTAGGAAATTACCTTTATAATCCAGGAACCAAAATTGTGTCACATAGTGTTATTGAGGGGCCCCAGATCAGACCTTGAACCCAGTGGCTGTGCAGCCTGGGGTGTCTTGTAGTTTCCATCCACAAAAGGATTGTTCACAGCCCCCTGTCCAGGTAGTAGTGGTGGAAGCTTCCGTTGTGTCCTTTCTTCCATCATGCCTATTAGGAAAATTTCTCATAAATCTGCTTTGTCATTGCTGGGAATGGAGTGAACTTTGGTATGATGGCTCGAGGAAATGTTTAGCTGCCCTGAGTCCCCATGGGGAGAGGGGGCGGGACAGAAATAAAGTTTTGATTGATTGATTTACATTTGTTCTTGAACAGGATCTGTCAATTCTAGTTACAATATGCTTTGAGCAAAATGGAAATACAAGTTGGTTCTTTATAGAAAGGGATTTTTTTTTTGTTCAGCTAGTGCTCACCTAATTAGATAGGAAGATAGTTACATATAGTAGAGCTAAAGTGCTCTACTTCAAATAAAAGTACATTGCAAAGTTTGGAAGGCAGGATAGATGTGACTGGACCACAGTACTGGAATTTCCCTGGCCAACATGATTAGTGGCCCTGGTGGCTGGGAAATTCTGAGACATTTAACTGAAAAGTGTTTTTTCCAAGTTCTTTATTCTTTACTGATCCTCTGGATCAGGAAGGAATTTGTGCATCCCTCCAGATGGGGTTGAAGTATAGCACTCAACAGTTCCAACTATTATATCAGGTAGTTCAAAATGATGGAAACCGCTGTCCAGTAACTTTGGTATTTCCTAAGGTAATGTAAAGGTTTTCCCCTGACATTAAGTCCAGTCTGGGGGTTGGTGTTCATCTCCATTTCTAAACCAAAGAGCTGGCGTTGTCCATAGACACCTCCAAGGTCATGTGGCCAGCATAACTGCATGGAGTGCTGTTACCTTCCTACAGAAGCGGTACCTGTTGATCTCACATTTGCATGTTTTTGAACTGCTAGGTCCGCAAAAGCTGGGGCTAACAGTGGGAGCTCACCCCATTCTCCAGATTCGAACCGCCAACCTTTCGGTCAGCAAGTTCAGCAGCTCAGGTTGCTGCTCCCTGGATTTGAACCTTTAACCTTTTCAGTAAGCAAGTTCAGCAACTAAGTGCGTTTAACCCACTGCGCCACTCAAGGCTCCTTTGTATTTCTTGCTGTGGGTATAAACTCCAGTTAGAAGATGCCACTTCAGGAAGTATTATGGGAAAGATGAGCAACAAAACAAGTTGTATTTACTGGAAATTTGTAGTTTCTGTACGAAACATACATTTCAGTTTGAGTTATGTGATGGACATCTTGAATTTCACTCGATTGTTTTCAGTTAGAACTGTTGTGTGACTGTAATGATCATATAGTGTAAGGTTGCTTTCTCCTGCTTCTTTTTTTAAAATATATTTTTATTTGGAATATGTTGCTCTTAAGAAGAGCTGATAGAAAGAAAGAAAGCTTCTTGAACCTTCATTATAATCAAAACAGTGTCTTTTTTGTGGTTGCACAATACTGTCCTCAGGGACTTCCTTTACTATGAAGGACCTGAAATTGGCTTAATGCAGGTACCTGCGTTTTGGTGAATTTTTGTTAGCCCATAATTGGAAAAGTTACTTTTTGGGCTGCAGCTTCTCATATCTTGCAGTCATCATGGCTATTGACAACACTATTCAAGGGGCAATCAGAAAAGTAATGCTTTCAAGTTTTGTATTAGAACCTCATCACACTAGAGAATGAATCCACGTTAAATTCAGTTGCTGTCTCCTGCAAAATTCTGGGGTTAGCAGTTTAGAGAGGAGCCTTTAACAGCCTCACTAAACTACAAACCCCAGAATTCTGCAGGAGGCAGAAACTGGATTTTGAGTGGATTAATTCTCTAGTGTGAGGAAGTCATTGGAAGAGTTTTGAGGCAAAAGCTTGAAAATTAAGAGGTGCTGCTTCTCTTCTTCACTAAAAGGAGGGTGTACAGGAGTAGAGAGAAAACATTAATAAAGCCATACAATCCAGAATACCGTTTAAAAACTTTAAAAACTCACAACTGTGTATTTGAGTTGCATAGTCAGCTGATGGTTAAACTAGCTCCTCTTGTTTTCTCAAGTACATCATGTGATGCCAGAAAAATGTGCTTTCACCTTGTCATTCAGGAGTTTCAACACCACAGAGAAGTTTGGTTCAGTCACATTTCTGAAGCTATCTGGTCGCCTATGCCAGATAAAAATCATTGACCCACTGCAGATATTATTATTTATTATTTCATGCATTTCTACCCTGCCCTTCTCCCCTAAGGGGGACTCAGGGCGGCCTCTCACAAGCATCATATGATGCTAACAGCATATAAACAATCAAAAATTACATTTAAAACATTAAAAAATTAAAAACACATTATACAATTCATTAAACAATAAATTAAACATGCCAATTAAAACCAAATCCAAATAAGGGTAAATCTTATGTCGCAGATATCCTAAGTTTTTTTTCCAATTGTCTCTGTCCACTAATCAAATGCCTGGTCCCAAAGCCAAGTCTTCAATTGTCTTCTAAAGGACAGGAGGGAGGTGGCCAACCTGATGTCCTTAGGGAGGGAGTTCCACAGACGAGGGGCCACTGCCGAGAAGGCCCTGTCTCTCGTCCCCACCAACCGTGTTTGCAAAAGTGGTGGGATCGAGAACAGGGGCTCTCCTGACTATGTTAAGCTTTGTGATGATTCGTAACAGGAGATACGTTCAGATAGGTAATCTGGGCCAGAACCGTTCAGGGCTTTAAAGGTTAAAACCAGCACTTTGAATTGCGCCTGGAAGCTGATTGGCAGCCAGTGGAGCTGGCGTAACAGAGGAATTGTACACTCCCTGTATGCCGCTCCAGTAAGTAAGTTGGCTGCTGACCATTGGACTAATTGAAGCTTCAAAGGCAGCCCCACATAGAGAGCGTTGCATTAGTCTATTCAGGATGTAACAAATTCAATGGACGATTTTCCTGCATGGCAGGGGGTTGGACTGGATGGCCCTTGTGGTCTCTTCCAATTCTTTGATTACATTTCACATTCTTAAATGGCAGTGACACAAATGCACACGCTTCAGATTGACCAAAATCATATTGCTGCCATTTATTGATATGAAGCACAACGATCCACAGTCACTGGAAGTCACAGATCTATATCTTATGGATCGATGGGTACCATAAATTGTTTAGGGTGACTAAAGCAAAAGGATGGTAGAGAGCTCCAAAAAGATCTTTCCTAGACTGGCAGATTGTGCATTAAAATGGGAAATGCAATGTCAGCTACTCTAAAGTGATGCACAAAACCAAACACGTAAATCTATACTCCTGAGGTCTGGGGTCAATAACTTATTTTGAGAGAGATCTTGGTTCTTGTGGTGGAACTTTTATCCAGTGTGTGTCAGCTGTAAAAAAAAAAGACTATTTTGTATTGGTTATCATTAGTAAAGGGGCCGTAGTAGCACAGGGGATTAAACTGCTAAGCTGCAGAACTTGATGACCGGAAGGTTGTTGGTTCGAATCCATGGGTTGGGGTGAACTCTCATTGTTAGCCCCAGCTTCTTCTAACCTAGCAGTTTGAAAACATGTAAATGTGAGTAGATCAATAGGTACTGCTCAGATAGACTTGTGTTGAGTCACTTCTATCAGGAGTTTTTTTCCACCCAAAACTGGCAAGCACAAATTCTTACATAGAAGCATTTTACATGCAATTTTTTTTTTTTTACAAAAACTAGTTAAGATGAATCTGGAATATTAAAGGCTACACATGTTTGATGTGCGATCAGATATATTTACTAAGGAGAGATAGTAGAGTTCAGATGAGAGGCAATCACCATTTGGTGGTTTGCAATTCAGATTATCGGCAATTTCGTTTGCTATTGTTTCTTTCTAATCTGGGATTTGATATCTGATTAAATCATCGCTTGAATATCAGCGGCATATACAATGCAGGGAGATGGTGAACCATTTTCTTTAAAGATAACTTCGTCTCCATTGTAATCTTTAAGCTCTTTGCTACCAGCAGAGTTACAGAATTGTTTTTGGTAGGACACTTCCTTATCAGGAATTAGGTATCTCAGTCTCATAACTGGAGCAAACTGCATTTGTTTGTAATTCTGCAACTGAAAACTAGGAACTGAACTTTCACAAATGCCTATGTAAACTAAATTCAGATTACAGTATTTGAATTTGGATGCATCATGAGGTGGCATGGTTTGCTGGAAATAGCCCTGGGGAAAATGGAAAGCAATAGGAGAAAAGAAAGATTAAACAAAGGAACACAGGTTTGCCAGACCTTGATCAGAGTTAGTGGTGAGGAGGACTCTTAGAGGTATCTCATTCATAGGATCACCATAAGTTGAGGCCAAATTTTCATAGGCCTAATATAATATGACAATTTCTGGGTTTTTATTTTTTTCATAATTTTTATTGAAGGTTTTTTAATGCACATCATTGAGTAAAAACATCGCATAGGGTAAATCTTAGGGAAGGGGGCGGAAGGGTAAGGGTTGATTGGGGAAAAGGGGAGGGAAGGAATAGGGTGATGGAGGTTGTACTTCCGTTCTTCTTTGTAATGGTGCAATAAAAAAAAGTCCAGTAATGTCCATTAATCTTGTCCTTCTCTCTGAATTTTCTGCAATATTTTAATCATCACTTTTCATTAGATTAAATTAACATTTTTATTTTATTTCATTTTATTTCAGCCATTCTTTAAAAGGAGTCCAATCTGTTGTTCTGATACATCTGCCTTGTGATTTGGTTGTCAAAAAAATTAATTTGTCCATGCTCATAATGTCTAGCATTTTCTCTATCCATTCTTCTTTTGTTGGTATTACCTTTTGCCTCCACACTCTGGCGAATACAATTCTTGCCACTGTTGTCAAAAGTGAAAGGTTTGCCTATATTAATACTCCACTCAATATTCATTATCCCTAGTAGGAAGTATTCTGGTTTGTTTATTTATTTATTTTGGGCTTTATAACCCGTCCTATCTCAACCTCCGCAGAGGGACTCAGGACGGCTAACAAATCGGAACCCCGTCACACATCAAAACATAAGTACACAATTTAACGGCAATATAATGGAATCTTCTTAGGTTACTGTTTTTATTTACACCAAATTTGAGGTTTAGATTTGCAAGGACATCTAACCTCTGAGAGTTTGCTAGAACCATTAAAATGGTTCATCTCCATAGACTAATTAATCTGTAAGAATTCCCGAATGCCTTGCAGGGGTTTTCCAGCTGCTAGAATTGGTGAACCCATCTTGTCAAGAAAACCCTATGGCACGCATGGGGAGCTGAAGCTGACAGAGGGAGCTCAACTTGTTCTCCCCGGATTCGAACTGTTGACCTTTTTGTCAGCAGTCCTATCGGCACAAGGGTTTAACCCATTGCGTCACCAAGGGCTCAGCTTCCAATATAAATCCAGGTTATTGGTTTTGATCTACAAAACTCTGCCTTCTTCCATACAAGCCTGCCAGGTATTTGAGATCTTTAACGTATTTCTTTAAATGAGACCCTGTTCCATGTCTCGGCACTTTGTGAAGTTAGGTTGGAAGTTACACATAAGAGTGTTCTTATGGTAATCCTCCCATACCTCTGCATCTCCAAGATAGTGGGAGGAAGAAGGCACATTCTTTATCAAACTCACAGCATTCATTTTGTGGGGAGTATAAAGGTAGAAGCTTGCAGTTGAAACTGAGAAGACTTGCAAACACAGTTTGTTGTATATCTCATAACAGGATGTGCAGTGAATTAAGGCAAGAGGAGACACCCCCCACCCCGGTCCATTGACTCTTTTGACCCTTTGATAGTATGTCTTATTATCTATCAGTTCCTTCAAAATAGCCAAACAGAACCATTACCCACATTTGGTAGTGGTTAAAATTAATGTTATAATTAATTCAATATCTAAAAGACATTATAGTGTTGGCAAGTACAACCCCCACCACTCACAATGTGGCTAGTGGTGATAGTCATAGTAGTCAGAACCATCTTGCAGAGGCTGATCTGGCCTCCCTCCCTTTTAAATGTGTGTATGTAAACAGCTCACTCAGCAAATTCTCTTCTTCCTGTTATGATCACTTTTGGATGACTCAGGAACTCTGTAACTTATGCAAAAGCAATCATGAACATACTTAGTTGTGTATATTCAGGTTTAAGAACTTAAAAGAGGTACAATCTCTTAAAAGTTCTAACAGTTGTGCTGTATTTTCTCTTGATTCTCCCACATGTAGTTTGTACATATATATCAGAATTTGTACATTCACCGCTTGAACAAATAGCATGTAATAGTAGGGTGGTGACTAAGAAGAAGAGTGTTCAGCCGTGGAACTCTCTGCCCTGGAGTGTAATGGAGGCTCCTTCTTTGGAGGCTTTTAAACAGAGGCTGGATGGCCATCTGTCGGGGGGTGTTTTGAATGCAATTTTCCTGCTTCTTGGCAGGGGGTTCGGCTGAATGGCCCATGAGGTCTCTTCCACCTCTAGGGTTCTGTGATTCTATGAATCAAGAAGTCTCCATGATTAATCTTCACTGTGCTATGAAATGAGTAGATGGCCTTAGGCAGATTACCATACTTTTACTCCATTTCTTTCCTCATCTGTAATCAGTAATTAGAATGCTGACTTGTCGTATAAACAGTCTGTTAGAATGAGAGCTAAATTAAATTCTAGATAAGTCCTCAGCGAGTTGCTCTCTAGTGGTGAATGAAGCTCATATGTGGATGTGCCTTCAAGTTGCCTGTTGATTAATAGTGACCCCATGAATTTCATGGGGTTTTCTTAGACCCAGGAATGCTCAGAGTTGGTTTTCATAGTCCCTACTTATGAAATACAGCCTGCAACACCTAGTATTCATTGAAGGACTCCCACCCAAGTATTAAAATGGACTGACCGTGCTTTGCTTCTTGTTCCTTGATTATTTTGGGTTCTGGGTAGTCTGTTAATATATTTGTTTTTGTAGTTTTTTATTTTATAGACATTGAATGTTTGCCTTCTGTTGCTGGAATCCATCCTGAGTCCCCTTGGGGAGATAGGGCAGAATATAAATAAAGCTATTTATTATTTTATTTATGATAACTATAAGGACTTAAAGACCTAGTTCTTGCTACTGTATAGCCTTCTTCCTTTCCTTGTTCACCAAGCATGACCAGCACTTGCCGCCTGGCTCTCTAGTGGAGCATGTCCTTCCTCTTTCATGTTTTTCATGGGGGAACACCTAATAATGTTGAGAATGACTGGCAGTCCTTTTCAGTTTGACTGAGCTGTGATGTTACTTATGTGTAAGTTCCATTGGTTAGCTAGTGCGCATAGAATTGCAGCCTGAGCAGGATTTGGATGTCCCACAATCAAAATAAATGTTGGTGGAGAGAGGAGGGACCTCATTTGAGGTCATTAACATCATGTGTTTATTAGTATGTTACTTTATGACCGCTTATTATTATTATTATTATTATTATTATTATTATTATTATTATTATTAATAATGTATTTTGATGATGTTGTTGTTGCTTGTTGTTTATGCTTTGATTTTATTGCTGTAATACGTTGTCCGGACTTGGCCCCATGTAAGCAGCTCCGAGTCCCCACTGCGGAGATGGTGGCGGGGTATAAATAAAGATTTTTATTATTATTATTATTTATTTTATTTATTTATTTCATTTACTTATACCCCGCCCTTCTCACCCCGGGGGGGACTCAGGGCGGCTTACAGTGGGGGCACAATTAGATGCCCAAAACAATTCACAAGCAATACAAATACAAACAATTCAACAATTAATTAAAAACATCAGTACATAATAAAATAATAAAAACAGTCTCATGCTCAGGGTTCAGAGTCCATATATCCATTCCATTCCATTTGTCCTTGTCTATCATCAGATCCTTCAGTTAGCTGTCAGAATGACCAAAGGCTTGATCCCAGATCCAGGTCTTCAGTTTTTTCCTAAATGCCAAAAGGGAAGATGACGATCTAATCTCCCCGGGGAGTGAGTTCCACAGGTGGGGGGCCACCACTGAGAAGGCCCTGCTCCTCGTCCCCGCCAGCCTCACTTGTGACAGTGGCGGGGTCGAGAGCAGGGCCTCCCCAGAAGATCTTAAGCTTCGAGGTGGGATGTAGAGGGAGATCCGTTCGGACAAATACACTGGGCCGGAACCGTATAGGGTTTTGTAGGTCAAAACCAGCACTTTGAATTGTGCTCGGAATTGGATCGGCAGCCAGTGGAGCTGACGCAACAGGGGGGTTGTATGCTCCCTGTACGTCGCTCCGGTGAGCAATCTGGCTGCTTCTCGCTGGACTAGTTGTAGTTTCCGAGCAGTCTTCAAAGGCAACCCCACGTAGAGTGCGTTGCAGTAATCCAGCCAGGATGTGACAAGAGCGTGGACCACCGTGGCCAGATCTGGCTTCTCAAGGTACGGGCGCAGCTGGCGCACAAGTTTTAATTGTGCGAAAGCTCTCCCGGCCACCGCTGAGACCTGGGGTTCCAGGCTCAGCGATGAGTCCAGGATCACTCCCAAGCTGCGAACCTGCGTCTTCAGGGGGAGTGTAACCCCATCTAACACAGGCTGTAACCCTATGCCCTGTTTGGCCTTACATGACTGAACAGTAGGACCTCTGTCTTATCTGGATTCAATTTCAATTTGTTAGCTCTCATCCAGTCCGACACAGCAGCCAAACCGGTTTAGGGTCTGGACAGCCTCCTTGGTGACAGGTGGAAAGGAGTGACAGATTTGGACATCATCTGCATAGAGATAACTTCTCATTCCGAAACTCCGAATGATCTCTCCCAGCGGCTTCATGTAGATGTTAAATAACATCGGGGGGACTCCACACAACAACGGTTGTGGGGCCGAACAGGTGTCACCCAATAACACCTTCTGGGACCGTCCCTCAAGGAAGGATCGGAGCCACCGCAAAGCAGTGCCCCCGAGCCCCATGTCCATGAGGCGCCCCAGAAGGATACCGTGATTGACGGTATCGAAGGCCGCTGAGAGGTCCAGCAGAACTAACAGGGACACACTCCCCCTGTCCAGCTCCCTGCGAAGATCATCTACCAAGGCCTTATTATTTATAAGAGGTCACTGTTGGTTATTCAAAATGGTGAGCCAAGGGTCAATTTCCAAACCCCGAAGATCCCTGGAATTTATGGAGTACAAGTGTGCCAGTTCCGTTTTCCTGACATTCAGATTTTTTAAGAGTACTAACTGATCTTCTATGGTACATTAAGCAATATGGGTTTTGGAAAAATGTATACTGGGACATGATTTGTGAAGGGTGTTGGGCTAACCAGCACTTAACAGGAACCAAGTGAGTGTTGTAGAATATGTTCCAATAACCAAGAGGTTCCTTAGTGAAGCAGCAGCCCTGGAGTTAGTACCCTGAAGGTGACAATTCACCAAAAATCATTGTCATGTTATATATAAATGGTTGAATTGCTGACTGATGGAAAGGAGAGGATGCATAAAAGTCCCAACTCTTTGTTGGATTTGGACTAAGACCCCAGAGACCAAAATTCAATTCCCTGCTTGGCCCTGAAAGCTCTCTGATGACCTCAGATGAGTCATATACTCAGCCCCAGAAACCGCATGATAGAATCACCTTGTGGTCATAAATCAGAAACAGCCTGAAGGCGAAGAATAACAACATCCAGTTTGTTTAGATCTCCATTGTGTTGTTAACATCTAATCCTGGAAAATTCATACTCCCAGGGCATTTACTTAGCTACATCGTCTCACAAGAGTTTGTGAAGAGTGATCCATTCTGTCTTTCTAAATGGATAGTGTTGTGTACAAGTACTTTGATCTGAAATAATAAGTCAGAGGATATGCCAGGGATGACCTCCTTGGTTACTACCCTGTGTTGTTTTGTATGTGTTCTTGTTTCCCTCCACCTTCAAGATCACCCTTGAGCAGTGGTTCTCATCCTGTGGATCTCCAGATGTTTTGGCCTTCAACTCCCAGAAATCCTAACAACTGGATGGGATTTCCCCCCTTCATTAAAATCTCCCCTAAAATAATGTGCAACTGTTGAACATTGCTATGCACCAATGAGGGTTTCCCCCCTAAAAGATATGCAGCACTCTTTCAACTTCCTTAATATTAACGTAGGCAGTCATTCATATACTAAATGAGGAGGGAGCCTGGTTGCATATGCATAAAAACAAACTGTCTAAATTGTTCTCTTCTGGGTTTCAACTGTTACAAAAATGAGCAGCAGTTTGGACTGCAATGATGAGGTTTCGGGAATTTTAATCCAATAAGATTTGGATGTACCCCCCCCCTCCCCAACACCTCAAAAATCCTTAAATCTGAGGAAACCCTGCATGAAATGAAGTTGCTTTGGACAGGCCAGCTCATGTTTTATCTGCCAAGAGGTACTTCCAACTGCCTCCACCTAGATCAGTTTCAGAATATTGTCATCTCTGTGCTTTGAAGTCTACTTCAAGATGATAGTTAACTTTTTCCATGCCTATAATTTTTTTAAATGTCAGTTTTTAATCTCTGCTTCACATTATTTTGTTTCAGTTCCACAGTTCCTGTAGCTCTGTAGAGCAGAGAAAATGACTATGAAGATAGCAGTATTGCTGGGCTGTATCCTGGGAATTGGTGCCTTTCCCGCATTTGAGGAAGTCCCTGAAGATGGAGGCAAGCATTGGGTTGTCATTGTAGCTGGCTCAAATGGTTGGATGAACTACAGACACCAGGTAAGAGCAGCAACTTAAGGTTGAATGGAGGGCTTTGCATCAAATCTTTCCCTTTCTCATCAAAGGCGGGTTCTTTGTACATGGCTGTTTTAGCAGAGAGGATTATGAGACCTCCAATCCAAAGTAACCCTGCCAATCACTGCTCTTGTGTGCATATGCATCACTCAGGTTTATTTCTGTACTAGTTAAAATGCAAATTGAGTATCCCTTATCTGAAAGGCTTTGGATCAGATTTTGAATTTCCTGTATTTGTATATACCGTATATACTCTAGTATAAGATGAGTTTTTCAGCTCTTTTTTTAAGGCTGAAAAAGCTCCTCTCAGCTTATACTCAAGTCAAAGTTATTTATTATTTCTGTTGTTGTTGTTGTTGTTATTTTATTACATTTATTATTTTACTCTACTATTATTTTATTACATTTATTATTTTACTCTATTATTATTATTATTATTATTATTATTATTATTGCATTTATTCTTTAACTCTATTGTTACTGGTATGTTTACATTTCCATTATTTTACTCTATAATTTTACATTTCTTATTTTATTCTCTTTATTATTGGAAGGATATGTAAGCTCTTACACATTGTAGAAGGTTAGAATAATGGTTTAATCAAAGTTGGAAGTTCTATCTTAAATTACACTTTTATGTAAATATTCAAAAACATTTAACCTACTGATGCCTCAATTCATGTAATTTTATTGGTATCTGTCATTATTTTGAAATTTACCTGTAACTGCTGCATTTCCCACCCTCAGCTTACACTTGGGTTGGCTTATACTCGACTATGTATGGTACATACATAAGGAGAGAAGCCTTGAAGATGGGACCCAAGTCTGAACATGAAGTTAATGTTTCATATATACCTTATACACATAGCTTGAAGCCCCTTTTATTCACAATATACTTAATAATATCCTACATGAAGCAAAGTTTGCGTGCTTTGAACCACGAGAAAACAAAGTTGCTCTATCTAAGCTACCCAAATGGACAATTTTGGATTTTGGAGTAAGGGATACTCAACTTGTATTGTCACTAGGATCCTAGTGATTGTCTGTTATAATGAGTTTGGGCATTCACATGAGCTTATTTCTTTATTTACAACCTCTCCCTATTGATCAGAGAAGAAAACAACAAACATAATACAACATATAGTATCAGTTAAAAGACTTAACATTTTTTGTTTGTGCAGTCATAGATGTTGAATCTCTGTATGAAAATCATAGACTTATAGAATCAAAGAGTTGGAAGAGACCTCATGGGCCATCCAGTCCAACCCCCTGCCAAGAAGCAGGAATATTGCATTCAAATCACCCCTGACAGATGGCCATCCAGCCTCTGTTTAAAAGCTTCCAAAGAAGGAGCCTCCACCACACTCCAGGGCAGAGAGTTCCACTGCTGAATGGCTCTCACAGTCAGGAAGTTCTTCCTCATGTTCAGATGGAATCTCCTTTCCTGTAGTTCGAAGCCCTAGTCTCCAGGAAGCAGAAAACAAGCTTGCTCCCTCCTCCCTGTGGCTTCCTCTCACATATTTATACATGGCTATCATATCTCCTCTCAGCCTTCTCTTCTTCAGGCTAAACATGCCCAGCTCCTTAAGCGGCTCCTCATAGGGCTTGTTCTCCAGACCCTTGATCATTTTAGTCACCCTCTCTCTGGACACATTCCAGCTTGTCAATATCTCTCTTGAATTGTGGTGCCCAGAATTGGACACAATATTCCAGGTGTGGTCTATAACAGTAAATAACAGTAAGATTGATAGATGTTTAGTGATTAATGTCATTACAAGCAAACTGCTTAAACCAGTTAGTGAGGAATAACTTAGGATGCTGTTTATATTTAGCTTGGAGAAGGAAAGACTGGGAAGTAATATATAGTTGATTCAGGGTCACTATTATCTACAAATTCATACTTCCATATCGAACACATCTTTCAGAGTATCAACAATATTATTAAATAGGCAGAATTGGTGGATACGAAGGACTGACTGTATTCCAAAGCAGACAACCTTGCAACATGCTTAGTGATCGTATAAGACTATATTTTCCCCATCTTAGTAGAGAAGCAGGATGGATCACACACTGATGTGTGGGAGTCCTTGTGTAATCTGCACGCAATGTAAATGGGAACTGTAAGTATTATAAGTCTAGGAAGGGCTGAAGGTGCAAGGAAAAAACATTGGAGAATGAGCAGCCTTATGTGGGCAAGAGAATAAGGATTAAGTGGAGGATAAGGACTAGTAGGTGAAAGTCTGATCTGTGAAATGAACTTGCCATAGACAATTTATAAGGGCTTTCAGTGACCTAGAATTTTACACCATTAGTAGCCTTGGCTTTTTCCATGACTAGGATTTCAGAAGGATTTGTTTGTAGAAGGAACAACAACCTAAATAACAATAATCTCTTTTGGAATCGTTCTGATAGCACTTTGGTTTTTATTTCTTGTACCAATACCACTTGACCTTTCTTAATGAACTTAAAAGGAGGAAATGTCTCAGTACCTGGTGAAGCTGTGAGCTAAGCCACACCTGGGACGTGAGCCAAACTAAGCAGACAGTACGGACACATGAGACTGTTCCTTAGAAAAGGGTCAAGCTGCAGTTCAGACAATGCAGAGAAGGTCAAGTTTCAAAAGGGAACGTAGAAGAGATGTCCCCGCCTCACCCAGTCAATTGAAGGACTATCGGTATTCCTGGCCCAGCAGCTATGAAAGATATGAACTATGTTTTTTTCCTAACTTAGTGGCATACAAACTCAGAGGCATCGGTTTGTGATTCAGTGCAAGCTGTGTTCCCTAGTGCTTTATGTGTTTTATTATTTACAATACAGTAGATTCTCAGCTAACCAGCACCCATGGGGATTGATAAATGCCAGATAAAAGTAATTTGTGGTTGCTTGAGGGTTTCCAAATAGTAGATCCCATACTATACCATACCTTAAACTCTGTATTAACATTGAAATACATCATTTGTCTTAATTTACTTTTACTTTCTGTAATTCAGTTTTACTGTATTATCAAAATTGATTTTACTGTATTATAAAAATGATTTTCTTGGTTTTATTTGAAGTATTATTTCTTTAATTTGTTTGCTGGTTGCTTTAAAGTTCTGATTAATTGAGAATCAGCTGTATTTTATCCTCTTGAGACAATACTGTTCACAGAATAAATAATTTAAAATAGTGGTTCCCAATCTTTTTTTGACCAGGGACCACTCTCCAACATTAGTGCCAAAAGGGTTATGAATCGGTTTGTATTCAACTTTAGATTCACTTTGGTTATTTCGGGAGCTGATTCAGAAAATTGCATTGGATAGACCAAATCAGCTGTAGTTCCTGATACAGTACATACACCTTCTAGTAGTTGCTATCTGCTCGCCCACATAAAACCATATTTAATAATCTACAGCTGATGTGGTCTATCCAATGCAATTTTCTGAATCAGCACCCCAATTAACCCCAGGAACAGGCCTAAAAACGAAGACACCAAAATATTTTTTTGGATTGGGCTGTGTTATTATATGTGGATTTTAATGCTCATGTTAAAAAAAAGAAGGGGAGGGGGATGAGGTTGAAAAAGAATATACAAAAAGTGGAGTGCGAGACCCAAAAGAGTGTCCCTAGCAACTTTAACAACAACTACTACTACAACTTTGGGGAACTAAAAAGGGTCTTATAAAGGGCTGCTTTCCCATTACAACTAATGTGTGGCAATGGGAGCTAATAATAATAATAATAATAACTTTGGAAAATTCAACAAAATTCACAGAGTTAAAATTCAAGTTAAAATCCACTGATGAAAACCAGATTAAAACCCACAATTTAAAACAGACTTAAAATAATAAAAATAATTCATTTAAATTGAAATCTAACTGTCAATAGCATTTAATTTCCTATCTCATACCTAATAGTAGAACAGTGTTAAAGTCAAAACAATTACGGTAAAAACAGTCAAGTCTTTAAAGTCTGTTTAAAACAGTAAAAAAATGAACCACATTTATATACCATAGAAAGTAACATGAGCATGGATCTCTGTCCCTTGGTGCTTACAGCCTAAATGTAAGTAGTCAAAAGAAAAATGGGGAAAAGTAAGTGGAAGGGTTGGATTTTCTCACGTATCAGTGATTCACTTGGCTTCAGAAACTGTGACTCCCTTGCCTCCTCAGTAACCTTAAGTAAATTATGTCAACCACAGTCTGGAAACACAATCTGTGCTGGTTTAAACAGGATATTGGTACATAGACTTGTGGAGGACTTTGTGAGTTTTTATGCAATAGATGTTCTTGTTTACTCTGCTCTTAGGTTCTTTTGAAAAGCCATTTGCTGCAGCGTGTTGAGAAATGGAAACCTATTTGTGCCAGTTTCAAGTTGGACAAAAGAAGGGAAATATTTCTCAGCATCCAACAGTGAGAACTGGCTGCAATCTTAAGTTTTCTAAGGACATAAGAGGAAATAGGTTGAAGACCAGAGATGCTCGTGTTAGAATGACTATTAAAGGTGCTGCTAGATTGCTTC
Source organism: Anolis sagrei ordinatus (assembly GCF_025583915.1). Classification (NCBI taxonomy): domain Eukaryota; kingdom Metazoa; phylum Chordata; class Lepidosauria; order Squamata; family Anolidae; genus Anolis; species Anolis sagrei. The sequence goes on from NW_026844366.1 coordinate 29,785,559, forward strand.
CCGCCCCCCCCCCCTTCCCACTTGTCCCTTTTATGCTAGAGTCTTAAGAGAAGTCCAAGGAAGTCATGACACAAGACAGATTTTATTTTTGCAATTGTTTGGCATCCTTTTGTTGCAGCAGCACAGAAGGATCATTCAGACAACTAGCTTCCCCACATGCATTTAAGTCCACCATGTCCTAATTTGATAAAGTGTAGAATTGCTTAAAATACAGAGATCCCCTCCAAGAGTAGTTATTGTAATGAAAATTTCCTTGATTGATGTGTCACAGGGTGGATCACAATGCACACATACACGGCAAACGTTCAGTGCTGTTTTTAGACATACAAGCCATACAGACAGATAGAGGTAATCCAACATTTTTTCCACTTCGCATACTGGAGGTTGCTCGATTCCAGTCACAGGTGGGAGCTGATGCTTCATCCACTATGGCGCTGAGACTTTTGATCGTCGTATTTCCTTCTTGCTCTCCAGCATTTTTACGGTGTCATAAATTAACCTCCCTGCTTTAGGCAGTCCCTAATTTCTCTACTCACAGGACAGCTGTTTTCGAACTGCTTGGGTGAACAGTAAGCTGGGCTTTTAACATCGGGAGCTCAACACCGACTCCGGCTTCGAACTTGCCACCTTCCAGTCGGCAGTGATTTATTGTTGCTAGCGATTAGCCAGCGGTGCTACCAGCCCGGTTACAATTCCTCAAGGCGTTGGTGTTGTTTTGCACAAACATAGCAACAAGCTGCTTTGGCTGATTGAACCTGTATGCATTTTACTTTGAATGTGCTCTGAGTATGTTTTGTGAAGAGTGTGTGTTTTAAACTGTGAAATTTGAGAATATATAAAGATAGCACTCATAAACTCTGCAAAGTTTCTTTTGGTGCTAGTAGCCTGTAAAGAATGGTGTCTCATAGAATCAATCATAGAATGTCTTGTGTCTTTTAGGCTGATGCGTGCCATGCTTATCAGATTGTGCACCGACATGGCATTCCAGATGAACAGATCGTTGTTATGATGTATGACGACATTGCCTATAATGAAGAGTAAGTAACAGTAGAACCTGTTTGCTCTTGTATGCCATCTTGACAGTCATGGTGTTCATGTGTGCATCTCTCCCTTCCTCTACATATTTCATTGCATAATAGTTGAAATCACATGATAGTCACACACCCCTTTTATGGAAGACAAAATTGATATTTTGCTCATCCTCACGTAATAGTCGTACCTTCCGTTCACTCGCCCAGGCAAATGAATTAAGGGTGCAACTGTCCTTTTAATAATAATAATAATAATGATAATAATATACTTTTATTTATTTTATTTATATTCTGCTTTGTCTCCCCGTGGGACTGAGGGTGGATTACAGTACACATATTTAGCAAATATTCAATGTTGTATTATGAACAAAGACAGACAGTATATAAACAGAAGCAAAGGCTTCACATCTTTTTCTATCTTTGGCATCTGGAGGCTGTGCTTGACTCCGCCCATGGGGCGGGGATGCTGTCGTTCCATGTTCTGTACTGAGGAGCTTTGCTGTCCTTAGACGCTCTCCCAATCGAATTGCCAGCATGTCCGCAAGGGCGCCTTTTATTACCTCCCCACCAAAGTGGTACCTACTCGCATTGCTGTTTTTGAACTGCTAGGTGAGTTGAAGCTGGTCTGACAGTTAGAAGATCACCCCAACACAAGCTTGAACTGTTGACCTTTCGATCGGCAGGCTTTTCTGCAGCTGGAGATTTAACCTGTGTTGATAAAGCCTAACTTTTGGTGTTGTGGGCTTGTCTCTGTACCCATCGCCAAAAGGGAATGAAGGCAGATGGGCAGGGAGTGAATTAACTTTCTTTGAGGGCACACCTATGCGGACTATTACGAGGGAGGTGAAAGAAGCCCCTCAAAATTAGTTGTGTTTGTGACGATTTTTTGGTGAAATATAGTATATGCATTGTATTGTGTTATATTAATATCGATGGACACAGACACGTGTAAACACGTATGCAGAGGTAGTGATATGGTGGGGGGAACCATGGCAAGAGTGCCGTTCTTAAAATACATTCTGGCCCCTGGAGATTGCATACAACCTGTCGGGTACAGTTTGTTCACTCCTGCTATCATCAATGGCTTGTTTGCTATGACAGCTTCAGACAACTTAAGTCCATGGTCTGAACTGCCATGGCTTTTATGCTGATAAATAGAAACGTCTAATAGCTGCCTGATTCCACTGACATGTCTTTATCCTTAGGAGTTGATTCATCTGAGAATTGAATTTGTAAGACTTTCAGTATTGCTGTCTTTTTCTCGCCACATCCAGGAATCCAACCCCAGGCATTATTGTCAATAGACCCAATGGCACAGATGTGTACAAAGGAACACTAAGGGACTACGTGAAAGAGGTAGGGCTCGGGTTTCCTTGTTCTGTTCTCCAGGGACATTGTTGGCTCTGAATTACAGTTTCCCATTGCATTTTCCACAAAACTACCGTATATTCCGGCATATAAGACGACTGGGCGTATAAGACGACCCCCAACTTTTCCAGTTAAAATATAGAGTTAAGACGACTCCCATGCATAAGACTACACCCGCGTAAAAGACGACCCCTGACTTTTGAGAAGATTTTCTTGGGTTAAAAAGTAGTCTTATACGCCAGAATATACTGTATGTTAAATTCAACAGACTTAATTTTGTAACGCCTTTGCTTAGGTCAGTTAGGAAACTTCACTCAATTGATCGTGAGATTTATCCACCTTTACATTTGCTGTGTATTTATGTCATGCAGATTTGGCAGAGATAAGTACCGTATATGCTCAAGTATAAGCTCAGTTTTCCAGCCCTTTTTAAAGCCTGCCCCCCCCCCCCTTCGGCTTCTCCTCTAGTTAAGGTTATTTATTATTTAACTCTGTTGTTGTTATTGTTATTATTATTATTATATTACATTTACTATTTTACTCTATTATTATTACATTTACATTATTTTACTCTATTATATTCTTTTACTCATTATTATTACATATTTTTTCTCTGTTATTATTGCATTTATTATTTTACTCTATTATTATTACATTTGTCATTTTACTCATTTATTATTGCTATTACGTTTATTATTTTACTCTCTTTGTTATTATTGGAAGGATAATTTACATTGACAAAGTTAGAATAATGGTTTAATCAGAGTTGGACAGTCTTGCCTTCAACTACAGTTTTATGTTAATATTCAGAAACATTTAACCTACTGATGCCTCAATTCATGTAATTTTATTTGTATCTATTTTTATTTTGAAATTTACCAGTAGCTGCTGCATCCCCCCCACCCTTGGCTTATACTTGAGTCAATATGTTTTCCCAGCTTTTTAGGATAAAATTAGATGCTTTGGCTTATATTTGGGTCAGCTTATGCTTGAGTATATATGGTAATTTATACTTTGGAGGTTTGCTGGGGATTAGCTCATTCATGAGTGGTGATATATGAAATCAGGACTGGTCTTTACAATAAAGGGCAACAAGTATGAAACGACTTGAAAGCACACAACAACAACAACAATCCTATCTCATCAGCCAAAAAGCAGGCCACACTTACCATTGAAATATTAATAAGTTTATATTTTTTAGAATTGTTCTTAATCTTAATTATTTTATTGTTCTTAAGTGTTTCTTGCACTACAAATAAGATACGTGCAGTGTGCATAGGCATTCAAATTATCTTTTTTTCAAATTATAATCTGCCTCTCCAACAATTTGAGAGAGTGTGACCTGGTCCTCTGTTTAAAAAGTTTGAAGACCCCTGTGATGAATTAATAATGGTTTAGAATTTGGGCAGAGCACACTATCCATGGATTACTTCTGTGTTACGGACTCGAGGGTCCATTCTCAGTACACAATGTACAGCTACATTCCACTTTAACTGTCTTGGAGGTGATAAAGTGTAGTATAATCCTATAGTTACATAATGTAAATGAGCCCTGGGTGTTACTGAATTGAGAGCTTTACACTAGTTACTAGTCTCTGATCCTTTGATACTTTGGGTTAAATCAGGCTACATAGTTCAGAATCTTTAACACAAAATATAGGTAACCTTTCTTACACATAAGCTACAAATAGCAAGAGAAATCTGATTATGTAGCAAGAACAGCTGTTGCAAATAATGAGCAAGGATGTAAGAGTGAATTGTACCTTCCCTAGAACAACAGCATGGCATAGAATACAGGATTTGGCATAACCTTGCAAGGTGTGTGTTCAGTTCGTGACTGGTTGTCCAGTCCAGTTTGACCTGTTTCCTCATCTGATCTTGTGTGCGCTCTAGAAACACCCATGTGAAAGAAAGTGTTGTGCTTGTGATCTGCTTCTGGCCTTCACAGTGCCATTTGGTTAGCTGCTGTGTGAACATGCCAGTCTAGATAGACTGTGCATCTGGTCTACCAGGGCTCTTAATATGCTCTTACAAACCCAGAATCCCCTAATGCACTCTTTAAAAGCTACTGTTACGTTTAGTCAGGAGTGGCAAAAGACACGTGCTCGTTGTCTTTAACTGTAAATTTCCACTTATTTGCAGCATGTTACACCGGCCAACTTCCTTGCTGTGCTGAGAGGTGATGCTGAAGCAGTGAAGAACAAAGGATCAGGAAAAGTGATAAAAAGGTAATATGCAAAAGAAGAGAATGTGTGACAGAAAAAAAGGACTTCATCTTATAGATCAGTGGTTCTCAACCTTCCTAATGTCGCGACCGCTTAATACAGTTCCTCATGTTGTGGTGACCTCCAACCATAACATTATTTTTGTTGCTACTTCATAACTGTAATTTTGCTACTGTTATGAATCATAATGTAAATCTCTGATATGCAGGATGCATTTTCATTCACTGGATCAAATTTGGCATGATACCCCGCATGCCGAAATTTGAATACTGGTGGGGTTGGTGGGGGGGGGGGGGTGTTGATTTTGTCATTTGGAAGTTGTAGTTGTTGGGATTTATAGTTAACTTACAATGAAAGAGCCTTCTGAACTCCACAATAGAAATGAACCAAACTTGGCACACAGAACTCCCATGACCAACAGAAAATACTGGAAGGGTTTGGTGGGCATTGAATTTTGGAGTTGTAGTTCACCTACATCCAGAGAGCACTGTGGACTCAAGCAATGATGGATCTGGACCAAAGTTGGTACAAATGCTCAGTATGCCCAAATGTGAACACTGGTGGAGTTTGGGGAAAATAGACTTGATATTTGGGAGTTGTAGTTGCTAGGATTTATAGTTCGCCTACAACCAAAGAGCATTCTGAACCCCACTAACGATAGAATTGGGCCAAACTTTCCACATAGAACCCCCATGAACAACAGAAATACTGTGTTTTTTATGGTCTTTGGTGACCCCTCTGACACCCCCTCGCGCCCCCCCCCCCAGGTTGAGAAACATTGTTACAGATGAGCAGTCTCAACCGTAGTGGTCAGAAAAGTCCAACAAGTATTTTCTCTCCCCAATTACAGTGGCCCCAAGGATCACATCTTTGTCTACTTCACTGATCATGGCAGCACCGGAATGATAGCTTTTCCAGAGGATGATGTAAGTAATTTCTCCGTTTTCTCTAAAACAGAATATTTTATGTGTTCCAAGTCAAGTATTGCTAAGCTTTACATTTTTTTCAATGCAGAATATACAAAGCTATCTTTATTGTGGGTCAGATGAATGGTTCCTCTGTCCCAACATTCTTTCCATGGTTTGTGGCAAGATCTTCCTTTAGTTTTAATGCCTGAAAACGAGTAAAAATGTCTCTGCTCATTATACGGTATATTCTGCAACCAGATTGCTGATTGGACCCAGCAAGGAGAAAACAAGTGCTGTTTTGAAGTTGCTTTACTGTCTATTTGTTTGTAACTCGGCACAATTTTGTGGATTGGTTATAATCCATAAAATCTAGCAAGCAGTTGTAGTAAATTTTATTACGGTTGATGACCAGATCATAACAGGGAACTCAGTCCAACACATTCACATCAAACCCAAGGGGTTATATGCTTAAAACTTCAACTTCGACCATAATAAAGTTTACTATGACTCCATAAAATCTATATGATTTTAGTCTAGGTTGTGTTAGTTTTAAAAGCATGAAGTCAAATTTTAAAAGCATTAAACAATGAGTCCTTGAAAGTAATTAAAAACACTTTTTACTTTGGCAGTTAAGTGGCATTGCTTTCAAGGTGGCTCTTAGTTTGAGCAGCTGCTGATTTTCATTCACTTGCTTTTCATATGTTTTTCATATGTTTCATGTTTTTGGCTTTCTTGTTAGCTGCCTTAAATTTCATTTGTAAAGGAGGAAAAGCAGGGTAAAAGGAGCCCTGCTTTAGCATAGCTAGTTAATCACAAGCAGCAACAGATCTTACCAATTGGAAGGTTGGCAGTTCAAAGCCTGGGTCAGGGTGAACACCTGACCTTCAGCCCAATTTACTGTCCACTTAAATAGTTAGAAAACAGCTGTAAGTTGAGAAATTAGGCACTGCTTAAGCCAGGGAGGTATTTTATGGCACCATAACAGAAATACCAGAAAAATGCCGGCGATCAAAGGCAGGAGGATGTCTGTGATCAAGGCTCTTTGTCATAGAGCAGTGGTTCTCAACCTGTGGGTCCCCAGGTGTTTTGGCCTACAACTCCCAGAAATCCCAGCCATTCTGTTTAATGGCATTGAATGTTTGCCTTGTATGTGTTTTGTGATTCGCCCTGAGTCCCCTTCTGGATGAGAAGAGTAGAACATAAATGCTGCAAATAAATAAATATATAAGTAAACTTATTTATTCAGTAGAGCCTCCGGTGGCGCAGTGGGCTAAACCGCTGAGCTGCTGAACTTGCTGACCGAAAGGTTGGCAGTTCGCATCTGGAGAATGGGGTGAGCTTCTGCTGTTAGCCCCAGCTCTTGCCAACCTAGCAGTTTGAAAACATGTAAATGTGAGTAGTTTAATAGGTAGTGCTCCGGCGGGAAGGTAACAGCGCTCCATGCAGTCATGCCAGCCACATGACCTTGGAGGCATGTACAGACAACACCGGCTCTTCGGCCTAGAAATGGAGATGAACACTACCCCCCAGAGTCAGACATGACTAGACTTAATGTCAAGGGGAAACCATTACCTTTTATTTATTCAATAATTTGCTTTTCCTCAATGTGAGAACTAGGATTTTAACTCCTGTGCATAATAGGATAGGATTTTAGGTATATGGTTTTAAAAGTTTTTAACAGTTTATGTATTGTTTTTTGTTGATGTTTAATGTGTTGTATTTTATATACTTTGTTTTGCAATGTGGCACTGAAATGGCCAATCAGTAAGCCACCCTCAGTCCCTCTCGGAGTGAGAAGAATGGGGGTATAAATATAGGAAATAAATAAAATTAAATATCTCTGTAGTGGGTTGGTTCATTTGGCAGTGGTTCGTTCAATTCAGAGAGATACAGATTAACGCTGTTGGGATTGAGCTCTGAATAATAAACCCTTCTGTCACATGGGACAGTGATAATAATGGCAATATTTTGCTCAAGATTAGATTGCTGATAAATTCCCATTCTCAAAGTGCTTTGTATTTCAGATATTCAGTACGTTATATAAAGATCTGCTTTGTGTGTCTCATTACACTGCATTTCTGTTTCCTTTGTGGGATGACAATGGGATATGAACAAGTGCGTTTCTTGTTTTGCAGCTTAAAGCAGAGGATTTACAGAAGACTATTAAATATATGTACCGTCACAAGAAATACCAGAAGGTAATTTTGTAGTCCAGCACATCTGAAGGCACATCTTTGGGGGATATTGATATTAAAGCATGATGTGTACATGCATGTAAACACAGTAGCCATACTTGTCTAAGTACTGTTCTTTACGCAGCCAAAACAACAGCAACAGTATGTAAGAGAATGATACCAACAGAAGTGAAAGCAAGCTCACAAGGCCAAAATCCCCCCAAAAGATCCTAGTGAGAGCATTTGCCAAAACATTTTTTTTTTTTTTGCCTGGGTATTTTCCAGGTAGGCTTCAGTCCAAGTAGGACTGAAGCAATCATAAAACAGTTTTTTGTGCTTTCTAATCCACGTTTTCAGAGGAAGTGCCTTGTAGTGCATGTCACACAATCCAGTTTAATGAATGTCAGAAACTGATTTTTTTTTATCGTGATCACATTATGCTCTGGGCTTCTCTCTCAACCAAGATGGAGAGTGTTAAACTCTTAACAGGTTGCAAAAGTTGCCCGAAATCTCTAGAAGGGTAGTAGGCAATACTAATGTGAAGCTGGGAAGGTGAATGTGGGGAATAAGAAAGGAAAAGAAGATGGCAGAAACAGGAGAAATATTGATTTTAGTGATCTAATCTCTCTGATGTGTCTCACAATGTCTCACATACATTGCAGATGGTGATCTACATTGAAGCATGTGAATCTGGGTCAATGATGCAGGGTCTGCCTGATGATATCAATGGTAAGCGATCAATAAGCATTTTGGCTCGGGATCCATGAACTGATTATACCCAAAATGTTCAAGGGTGGGAGGAACATGAAACATTGCTAACATTATGTTGTTGAAGACTTTCATGGCCGGAATCACTGGATTGCTGTGAGTTTTCCTTGCTATATGGCCATGATCCAGAAGCGTTCCCTCCTGACATTTTTCCCACATCTATAGCAGGCATCTTTAGAGATTGTGATGTCTGACATTTTTGAATTAATTCTGCTAAATGATTTAACTATTAGAAATCTTAATGTATTAGCCTCCAAGTGAATGCTTTTCCTTTTGATAGCAAATGCTTAGCATTTATTGTTTTATCTGTTCATTAGGTTACAACAAATTTTATGCTAATTCATTTTAGAGTTTGTGTGTGAAAGTGGTAGGAAGAAGGAGTCTAGCAGTGACTTCTGATCCATACCCCAAAGTTTTTTTTTCAGGAGAAAGGACATTTCCCATTAGGTTTCTGATGGTGGCAAATCTTGCCCACTATCCCAATTTATATAGCACAATTTCAAGTGTGTTTGTTAATGGGAATTATAAATGAGAATTATAGTGCGTTTCACACCTCACACTTTCAAATACTTGATCAAGTACTTAAAGAGCTGGGTATATTTAGCCTGCGGAAGAGAAGGATGAGAGGAGACATGATGGCTATGTATAAATATGTGAAGGCAAGTCATAAGGAGGAGGGAGCAAGCTTGGTTTCTGCTGCTCTGGAGAGTAGGACATGGAAGAATGGCTTCAAACTACAGGTAAGGAGATTCCACCTGAACATTAGGAAGAACTTCCTGACTGTGAGAGCTGTTCAGCAGTGGAACTCTCTGCCCTGGGGTGTGGTAAAGCCTCCTTTAGAGGCTTTTAAACAAAGGCTGGATGGCCATCTGTCAGGGGTGCTTTGAATGCGATTTTCCTGCTTCTTGGCAGGGGGTTGGACTGGATGGCCCACGAGGTCTCTTCCAACTCTATGATTCTGTGATCTGCTTTTTCAAAATGTTGTGATGTTTGGAATACAGTTCCTACCATCCTCAACACTGGCATTGCTGGTTAATGTGAATTATAGTGGAAACATTTGCAGAACACCAGATTGGGGAAGGCTACCCTAAGAACAAAGGGTTTTTAACCCTGCCAGTATGTCCCTTTCCTATACCTGCATGTGCTACATGAGTGAAATCACTCTTTCATTCAGTCCGTTTATATCCTGCATTTCTCTCACCACGGGACACAGGATCTTACTACACATGTAAAAACAAGAGAAAAGCTATTAGTACAAAAAAGGGTTTTTAAAAAATAACAATTCCATTATAGCACATTTAAAGCGCAATAAAAATTAAAGCACTGCCCTATTGTTATGTGCCTTGATGTCCTTTCCGATTTACGGCAAACCTATCATGGGGTTTTCTGAGACTGAGAGCATGTGACTCACCCAAGGGCTTTTGGGCCAAGCAGAGAATTGAATCCTGTTCTCCAAAACCATCCCCTATGCTGTCTCCCAAACACACAGCAAAAAATGCAAAGCTCCTTTGGCTTCAATGAGTTGAGAAGCAAAGGCCTACAGTTAGCAAGTGAGTAGTGAGATGGCCAACCAAACTCCCATGAGATGGAGTTCCACGGCTACTTTGTGACAAGGCTGATCTGGCTCCCTAGATACATGCATTAGTGTCAAACCGCTTACAGTCCCAAGATCTCCAAGTCAACTGAACTTGCTTGGAGCTGAGTTGTTGATCCAATTCAGTGGTTCTCAACCTGTGGGTCCCCAGATATTTTGGCCTTCAACTCCCAGAAATCTTAACAGCTGGTAAACTGGCTGGGATCTCTGGGAGTTGTAGGTCAAAACACTTGGGGACCCACCACTGATCCAATTGCATGAACAGGTCCATCTGACAACTACATATCGCCAACAAGGAAGACATCCATCAGTATTTTTCTGTTTTGCCTTGCAGTTTATGCCACGACTGCTGCCAATTCCCATGAATCTTCGTATGCTTGTTACTTTGATGAGTATAGACAAGCCTACCTTGGTGACTGGTACAGTGTCAATTGGATGGAAGATTCAGACGAGGTGAGTGGCTAACAGAGCTAGCCAATGCTCCATTGCTATATGTCATTTCCTAAGATTACAGTCAGCCCTCCACATTCACTGGACTCCTACTAAAGTGGAAAAAAATGAGAATTTTAGAATATATATTTTTTGGCCTGAGATAACACCTCTCTATGAATCTCTAGTCCTACAGCATGGCTCTATGGTCAGTTGACTGTAGGGTTGTACTGGAAGACCTAAATATTCCTAATGTTAGCTTCAGTAGTTTAAAGCTGACATGTTGATGCATGTATAGTATAGTTAATCCAAAGTAAGGCGGAAATATGGTAGTTTTAGATCACAAGTTTACAAATTTCGAAGCTATCGTGACAGCTCCACTCCAAAGAAATAACATTTCCAAGCTGGAATCACTATGTAGTGAAAATTACTCTTAATTTGTTGTCGAAGGTTTTCATGGCTAGAATCGCCGGGTTGCTGTGAGTTTTCTGGGCTGTATCGTCATTTTCCTGTAGCATTCTCTCCTGATGTTTTGACCACATCTGTGGCAGACATAGTCGGAGGTTGTGAGGTCTGTTGGAAACTAGGCAAGTGAGGTTTATATATCTGAGAATGTCTAGGGTGGGAGAAAGAACTCTGTCAGCTTGAGGCAGAATGTTGCAATTGGCTGTCTTGATCAGCATTTAATGGCCTTGCTGCCTGGGGGAATCCTTTGTTGAGAAATACTCTCAATTTCTTCTGAGCAGGGTGCCTAAAATACTTCCTGCTCTCTTGTGGAATTGCAGTTCAGCAGAGCTAGGACAGCAGCAAAATCCCAACACTGTCGTAAATACTGTTTTCATGAGGCAGCCAAAGGGGAGAATCAAGCTTTGCAGAGTCCCAATACAGTGAACGTAGGGGGAGACTGGGATTTCTGCACCAAAGACCCATCTTCTCACCTAATTAACACTTGGCTGGAATGTTTTCTGGATGTGACTAATCTGTTTCTTGAAATGGGAACCTTTATCTGAGTCACATGTTTCAAGTTTTAAGGAAACAGGTCTGTGGTCGATAGGGATGATTGGGCAGGCATCTGTCATCCTCCTGTTTTCATTTTTCCTCAGCATGCCATATCTTCTATACTATGTGCCATTTAACCATATCTGTGAACATCTGGGGAGATCTGGATACCTTACTTGGGCTTATCCTATCTTATTCTACTCCAAAGTTGTCTATTGGGCTTTTATAATTGACCAGGAATTGATCTCTTGCCTTGGCAGCCTAAGTTCTGTGTATTGCCCAAACCTCCCTATGTCTGGAAAATGCAAGAACGGAGAGAGATTGTTATATGAGTGGTACTTGAACCCACTTCTTCTTTGGTCTACGTATGGGTAGAAACCCATGAAATAGTTTCTTTTAGCATGGCACGTATCAGTATATGAGCACATATGAAAGCAGAATTGCATATGAAATATTCATGTGGCTTTCTGCATCTCGGTGGGCAATACTGGGACATTTAAGCTATATGTCTTTACACATAATGTCATTGGAGATGGTGGAAGCATCTTGTGCTCATGAATGACTACTGAGCAGATACCTACAACAGGTTTACATACTATAGATATCTTTCTTAAAGATCAGTCAAGTCAATCTCCCAGAGCTTTCCAGGACCTGGAAAAGTGTCTGTAATTGCCAGGATCCCAAGCCAGCAAGTTTGCTAGTGATTCTAGGGGACGTAGTCCAAAAATAACCTTTCAAAGCTCTGAGCCAAATGATCTATTATTGGGCTTTCAACTGAAATACTGTTTTAACCTTCTTTAGTGTCACTTAAGGCTGAAATAATGTTTTAATACTGTAAGAGTTGTGCGTGCATGCACTTTTTCTTGTACTTATGTGCCCCATTCTGTCTGAGCACTGGTGGTTTATCCACATGCAAATATGTTTCTGCTTTTCTTTTGTTTGCAGGAGGATCTGAAAAAGGAAACTCTCCATAAGCAGTTTGTGCTGGTGAAGAAACACACAAACACCAGTCATGTGATGCAGTATGGAAACTTGGTGAGTCATTGAACTGGGAGCTGAGGGCAGAAGACCTCTCTGGTCATCACTTTTTGAAACCAAGGGGAGAAGGTCTGACCTTGGGAGATAACAAATGTCCTGCAGTGATTATCTCTTTTGCTGGAGATTGCTTTTAAAGCTGTCTTTAGAAATAGTTTGGAAACTTTAGCTTATTTAGAACTTCAGCTAGAATATTAACTAGAGCTGATTACTGCAAGCATGTGACTCTTGCAATTGCTGTTTTTATTGTCTACTCGTGTCTTTTTGCACAAAACTCAGAGTAGTGTTTTTCGCCTACAAAGCTCTTAGCCAGCGATGGTAGGCTTGCATACATGCCACATGTGTTTTCACCTAAAGTTCCCATCTGCTTTTGCCAGTAGGGTAATGCTCAAGATCCTGCTAGGTAGACCAATACATGGAGAGAGAGTTGCCAGACATACAAGCTGGGTTTAGAAAAGGCAGAGGAACAAGAGACTAAATTGCCAATATCCGCTGGATAATGGAGAAAGGAGGGATTTCAGAAAAACATCTATTTCTATTTTATTGACTATTCTAAAGCCGTTGACTGTGTGGATCATAATAAATAGTGGCAATATCTTGGTGGTATGGGCATACCAAGTCACCTTGTCTGTCTCCTGAGGAATCTGTATAAGGACCAAGTAGCAACAGTAAAAACTGACCATGGAGCAATAGACTGGTTCAAGATTGGCAAAGGAGTACGGCAAGACTGTATACTCTCAACCGACCTATTCAACTGGTATGCAAAACACATAATGCAATGTTCAGAGATTAATGAATCCAAGGCTGGAGTTAAAATTGCTGAACAAAACATTAGCATCCTTAGATATGTAGATGATACCACTTTGATGGCTGAAAGCGAGGAGAAGCTGAGGAGCCTTCTAACCAAGGTGAAAAAAGAAAGTGCAAAAGCTGGGTTGCAGTTAAACATAAAACACCAAGTTTATGGCAACCAGACTGATTGAGTACTGGCAAAAAAAGGGAGAAAACATGGAAGCAGTGACAGACTTTGTATTTCTAGGCACAAGGGTTACTGCAGACGCAGTAATTCAAGCTATATGGAAAGAGATTCCACCTTAACATTAGAAAGAACTTCCTCAAGTTAATTGTTGTTGGACAGTAGTATACATTGCCTTGGAATATCTTTCTCTCGACATTTCCAAACAGAGGCTAGATGGTCATCTGCCAGGATGTGTATTCTTTGTGTGGTATTGAGGTTTGACTGTATGGTCCTTGTGGTATCTTCCATAAGGAAGACTACCACTGCCAGAAAGTCCCAGTCAGCAGAACAAATCCATAAAGTAACATTTCTGGATTCTACATCAACATCCCATATTTTATCCGCTTAGCTGAGCATTTTGGAAACTAATAGGCAGAGGCTCCTCAGAGTTTCAGAAATATTCCAGTGCTCTGTTGAGACATCAGAAATTGAACCTGGGCTGATTTCCTGTGCAAAGCCTGTGCTGAACTATAATTCCTTTCCCTACCTGCTTCTTAAGGTTGCTGCAAGAATGATAGGACAAGCTTCAGTATCTCCTCCAGCAATGCAATGACTCTTGAATACTCTTCTGATTGGAGTGTTATGTGGTCTATGGCTTTATGGCGGTGCTCTAGAAGCATTTTTTCCTGTTGTTTCACTGACATCTTCTGACCTACTGTGTCCTTCTCATTTTTCTCACTTTTCAGTCCATCGCTAGTATGAAAGTGGTGCAGTTCCAAGGCACAAGCAAATCCTCCAGTGCTCCCATTTCATTGCCTCCAGTAAGTCGCTTAGACCTCACTCCCAGTCCTGATGTGCCCCTTGCAGTCATGAAACGCAAGATGATGTCCACCAATGACGCCCACGAAACTAAGGTGATCTTAGAAGAAATGAAGAGACATCTGGAGGTAAGAATGAAGATACACGTTACGTTCATGACTGTGTGATATGGGCTTCAGTAGCAGATAATAGCACTGATGTAAGTGATGCTAAATAGAAATGGGAAGAAAGAATAAAATGCCAGCGAGCTGCTGAAAATGATTAAGTTGCATTAGATTAAGTTGCTGCACTGGGATTGTGGTGCAGCTGGCTGAGTGTCAGTTGCATTAAGATCACTCTGACCAAAAGGTCATGAGTTCGAAGCCAGCCCGGGTTGGAGTGGGTTTCCAACCAATTGTGTAGCCTGTTGTCGACCTTTGCAACCCAAAAGACAGTTGCATCTGTCAAGTAGGAAAATTAGGTACCACCTAAGTGTGGGGAGGCTAAATTAACTAATTTATGAGGCCATAAAAAAAGACTCCAGCAAAAGCATGCGGGGAATGCGGAAGTACTTCATCAGTGTTGCAGATGGACGATGAAAGCGACAGCTCCCCTGGCGGCCAGAAAAAGTTAAATAGCCTCTGTCTATGTCTGTATATGTTGTATGTCAAAATCGGCATTGAATGTTTGCTATATATGTGTACACTGTAATCCGCCCTGAGTCCCCTGTGGGTTGAGAAGAGCGGAATGTAAAAGCTGTAAATAAATAATAAATAAATAGTTAATGTCCATGCAGCCTTGAAATCCCAACTTCAGGGGAGTATTGCTTTTGGTCTCCTATACATGTGATCTAGGCTGTGATCCAGAAAGAAAGCACACTCCAAATAATTGCTAGTTTTTGTTCCAGAATATCCTCCAGAGCTCTCACAATAACCAAAGTTCATATATTTTTGGCATATTTTGAGCTTTTTCTCTCAATTTGAATCTGAATGGAAGTTGCTGCAGATAATCTACTGTCTTAAGCTTGATTCCCTTACACCAACGTTTCTCAACCTAGAGGTTGGGACATCTGGAGGGGGTGTCAGAGGGATCGCCAAAGGCCATCAGAAAACACAGTATTTTTTGTTGGTCATGGGAATTCAGTGTGGAAACTTTGGCCCCATTCTATTGTTGGTGGCGTTCAGAATGCTCTTTGATTGTAGGTGAACTATAAATCCCAGCAATTTCAACTCCCAAACGTCAAGGTCTATTTAGCCCAAACTGCACCAATGTTCACATTTGGGCATATTGAGTATCCATGCCAAGTTTAGTGCTGATCCATCATTGTTTGAGTCTACAGTGCTCTCTAGATGTAAGTAAACTACAAGTCCAAAACTCAATGCCCACCAAAACCTTCCCGTATTTTCTGTCGGTCGTGGGAGTTCTGTGTGCCAAGTTTGGGTCAATTCCATCATTGGTGAAGTTCAGAATGCTCTTTGATTGTAGGTTAACTATAAATCCCGGCAGCTACAACTTCCAAATGAAAAAATCAACCTGACCCCCAACCCCACCAGTATTCAAATTTGGGAGTATTGGGTATTTGTGCCGAATTTGGTCCCGTGAATGAAAATACATCCTGCATATCAGATATTTACATTACGATGAAGTAGCAAAAAAAGTAATTTTATGGTTGGGGTTCACCACATGAGGAACTGTATTAAGGGGTCACTGCATTAGGAAAGTTGAACACAACTAACTTATACACACTTCCTCTTTACCCATATCCTGGAGCAACAATGATTCTTGTAATACAGTACAACCCCTTTGTCTATGAGGTGCTCATGGTTTTATTGACCCACTTCCCATCAAAATGTGGCCCCTTTAGGCATTTCCTATGTCCTCCGGGGTGGCTCTGATATTCTTGGGTCTGAAGTCCTTCATTTTAATGTGATTCACCATTATCTGTTGTTTTGCATATGCCTGCAAAGTTCTAGGATGTATTCCCCATGGATATGGGCTTATGCTGTATTTAATTTACGTTGGTAACAAATCAGGTTCTCTTTTTCTCTTCTTGTACAGGCGAAAGAACTAATCCAGAAGACAATGCACAAGATTATATTCTTCGTAACAGACTCCGAGGAGCGTACTGAGCATGTCTTGGCAAGCAGGTTACTGCTGAGAAACTACGACTGCTACTACACAGCCATGGAACATTTCAAAAGGCGATGCTTCAACTGGCACATTCCTGTGGTAAGACTCCTCAGTCTCAGGTCACAAAGCTTTCTCTGACACGGAATAATTCTTGTCTGTGCCACATAAAAAGGAGGGACCTCCAATGTTCCCCCAAACATTCACATGTGCCCACTTGTTTCCATCTGCACTGATACGGCCATCAGTTATACACATATCTGTACTTTTCTTGGCTAGCCCAAGTTACATAAATGGAGATTAGGGCCGTAGTCTGGACGACTGTGTCATATCCAGTATCACAGCCAATATGACTCTTCATATTATTTGCTGGGGTGCACAAGAAGGGTGGATGCAGTTGCATTCATCTCCTGGTAGTTGCTTTCCATAGGCAAAGGATTGGCCAGTGTGTGAACCAGTCAGACCAAGCCGACATTCACTTTAATTAATTTTTATTTATTTATTTACAGTATTTATATTCCTTCCTTGTCACCCTGAAGGGGACTCAGGGTGGATCACAGAGCACATATACGGCAAACATTCAATGCCGTTATACACTGACAAGACAGACTACTGTACATATATATATATATATATATATATATATATATATATATATATATATATAGGCTTTTCCATCTTCGGCATCTTGAAGGCTTGTGCTCGGTTTTGGCCACAGGGGGGTGCTGTCTCTCCATCTTTCCTGCTGAAGAGCTTTGTTCGTAAACATCCTCCTTGATCGAATTGCTGGCATTTTTCTGGCATTTCCTTATGGGTGCCTTAAACACCTCCCTGCTTTAAAGCAGTACCTATTTCTCTACTCACATTTACTTTCAAACTGCTAGGTAGGCGGAAGCTAGGCTAAAGGCCAGGAACTTACCCTGACCCTGGCTTTGAACTGCCAAACTTCCAGTGGCAAGATTTACTGCAACTGGTGGTTAACCTGCTGTGCTAAAGCCTAGCCCTCAAATCTACGGCTCTTCTTGTGTTCATGTTTTTCACTTCTGTGAGCATACTTGGAAGAGATGTCATGGTTTCAGTGTTGGGCTATGACTCTGGAGACCAGGGTTTACATCTCTGCTCAAACCATGGGTGATCTTGAGCAAGTTAACATTCCCCTAAGAAGAAGGAAAGGCAATTTCCCTCAAACAAATTCTGCCATTAAAACCCTGCGATAAGGCCACTATATACTATAAACAAAATGGGGAAATAGTTGTAATACGTATGTAATATTTCTCATGCTTGCTTCTGTTTTCAGTATGAATATGCTCTGAGACACCTGTATGCCTTGGCCAATGCCTGCGAATCAGGATATCACATTGACAGGTAAAAATAAACTTAAAGATAAATTATTGGTGAATATGCTTTTAAGAATTGGATATTAGTGATACCAGCTGGCCGGCTAGTATCCCGTGTCTGCACACAAATGGACAAGCGGAGAACAGATTTGAATGTACCAGCAGTTCCCAAGTTACAGACAAGATAGGTTCTGTAGGTTTGTTCCTAAGTTTAATTTGCTTGTAAGTCAGAACAGGCATATTTTTAAGTGTATATAACTCTTCCGAATGCTGATATATATACATATATCTCAGAATATATATCAGCAAGGGTTATATACACTTAAATAAATATATATAAAATTATGGATAGCATAGGAAAGTGTGTGTGTGCACGTGTGTATGTGTGTATGTATATGTGTGTGTATATGTATGTGTGTGTATATGTGTGTGTGTGTGTGTGTGTGTGTATATACACAYACACACACACACACACACACACAGATACCTATGCTATCCATATATATATATTGATAGCATAGGGAAGTATGTGTGTATATATACATATACATACATACGCACACACTCTTCCCTATGCTATCCTTTATATATATATATATATATATATATATAGAGAGAGAGAGAGAGAGAGAGAGAGAGAGAGAAATATGGGGATGGCATAGGAAAGGATTAATACCTCTTGTGTTTGTTTTGCTATCTGTTCAGAAGATTTCACCCCACTTTCTGTCCCTGTGATACGGATTTTGAAAAATTGAGACTTGTGGAAATAAGAATTGATGATGAAGCTTCAGCAAAGACACCTTTTCACCATGATTACTCTTTCAGGAGTGAATTTCCCTTCTTAGGGGAAGATTTCTCTCAGTTCCTGTTGTCTCACCCCATTTGTAACTATGAGTCTGATGTTTGTAACTCTGGGACTGCCTGCATTTAGTATAGTGAGGATGTTCATGTATTTCAACTGTTATTTCCTCTTGCAGGATATTACTTGCCATGGACCAAGTATGCCGTGGATATTAACGCCACCACCATTGCCACCACTATCTAATGAGTAATCCAGCAAAAAGTGATGATGTGATTGTAATCAAAGCAGGATACAAAGAAAAAAAGAGGCCAGTTAAATGCATCCACTACAAATCATAAGAAGAAGCCTACAGTTGCAACTCAGCTGTGGACATGTTCTGCACCTTAAAGCCTTCATTGAGTGAAACATGATGTGTGTATTTCACTCTGAAAATTACTTCTGAAGCCCCCCTTGATTTGAGAAATTTATCAATGTTGTCACGATTGCCATAAATGTATTTTAGCTCCAGTTATGTTAATGTTTTGCTGCAGTTTGACTGGCTTCCTTAAGTGCTTGTTTTAACTGAGCTGGGTTCTGTTGGTTTTTTTAGTCTTAAGCTTTCACTCAGGGTTTGATGATTAAGCCTTTTGAAGAATTGTGTGATGAATGTCACAAAGAGGCCTGTGGTGAAAAGTGTGTTTTTGTTCTTTTTTTTTAATAATTGTGAATTGATGCTTTAATGACCCCAGGGATACACTGTTAACTGAAAACGTTTTACAGTGTGTGGCTCAAAGATTTTAAAAGCCATAGGTTTCATTTCTCTTAACTTTACAGAATTCACTTTGCTTTAACGATGATCAGGTTTTCTTTGAAAGTAATCAAGTGAATTCCATTTGTGATGGAGATGCTCTTTTCCTCCCTCTGCTGAAGGAGATTGCCTACTGCTGTTTATGTTTTGGATTCCAATGTAATTGTATGTTTACACAACTTGGTGGGAAATTTTGCAGTATTTGAAGCAACCTGTGAATAATAAAGTTGAGCTGCTCATGCAGCCCTTTAAGCTTTTGTTTCTTATCTCTCTTTCAGTGGGTGGTTAAGTTTTGGAGGGTTTTTTTTCATTTCATGAGTGACTTGAGAAACTACAAGTCACTTCTGGTGTGAGAGAATTGGCCGTCTGCAAAGACGTTTCTCAGGGATGCCCTGATGCTTTTTGATGTTTTACCATCCTTGTGGGAGGCTTTTCTCATGTCCCCGCCTGGGGAGCTGGAGCTGACAGAGGGAGCTCATCCCTGGATTCGAACCTCCAGCCGGCCGTTCTTCAGTCCTACCAACACAAGGGTTTTACTCATTGCGCTCCGGGGGCTTCCCTGGTGGCTAAGAGAGAGTGCTTATATTTCAGCCTTGTTACAGGAACCTTTGGAACTAGGCATTGGTATCTTTTGAGTTTCTCAGAAACCACATTTTGGAGTTATCTTGAGGAGAAGAAAGACCAAAGCTTCTGTGAAAGATTTCACTTTGTTCATGTTGAATTAACATTGCAACCATAGATTAACTTATGGCATGAACAGCAAGTGTTGTAGCAAACATGCCCTATTTGACAACATATTGTAGGAGCTTTCTTTTGACCTGGCTGCTACCATCTTGATACCTTGGACATTTCAGGAGAGGATGTGGCTTTCCAAATGTTAGGTCACTGCATCTACTGTCACTTACTGTGGGTTAAACCATAACTAGAGTAAACCCCTTGAAATCAGTGAAATGTCCATGCTGCTTGGTTTAGAAATCAGCATTTGTTCTATTAGTTTCATTGCTTGCAATACAGGTGGAAACAATCTTCCACCTGTTTCTTAACCTTCCAAAGGCTGAGACCCCTTAATACAGTTCCTCATGTGGTGGTGACCCCCAACCATGGAATTATTTTCGTTGCTACTTCATAAATGTAATTTTGCTACTGTTATGAATCACAATGTAAACATCTGATATGCAGGATGTATTTTCATTCACTGGACCAAATTTGGCACAAATACCCGATATGCCCAAATCTGAATACTGGTGAGGTTGTGGGGGGATTAATTTTGTCATTTGGGAGTTGTAGTTGCTGGGATTTATAGTTCACCTAAAATCAAAGATCATTCAGAACTCCACCAAAAATAATATGGGGCCAAAGTTTCCACACACAAGTCCCATGACGAACAGAAAATACTGTGTTTTCTGATGGTCTTTGGTGACACTCCCTCGCAACCCCCTCTGGGGTCCTGACCCCCAGGTTGAGAAAAGCTGCTTTACACTTGTGCATGGGTACAAGTTGTTTTCCAAGTCTCCCTCATCCATTGTATCAATTATAAGCAAATCAACTGGGTTAGACTGTCTTCAGCATATTGGCCCTGATTGATTCTTGTCTGGAATTTTCCTGCTTTTAGGGTGCTGCTCTTTATTTACTGTCCTGATTTTAAAATTTTTGTTAAATACTAGTATCCATATTTTGTTCATTTTCATGGTTTCCTCCTTTCTGTGGAAATTGTCAACATGCTTGTGGATTTCAGTGGCTTCTTTGTGTAGTCTGACATGGTAGTTGTTAGAGTGGTCCAGCATTTCTGTGTTCTCAGATAATATCCTGTGCCCAGGTTAGTTCATCAGGTGCTCCAGGGGTTACATCAATATTACATGAGACCTGTAAAAATAACCAAAATGCTTTTGTGCAGGATCAGATTGGTTAATGAGCTAACAAAATGTGTTTTCGTCTTTCTCACATGGAATCTGTGCACTCAGCAATTAGCTGTTCTTCTGGGGGGAAATTGCTCCATGTTCCTAACAGAATGAAGAGTTTGCAAGGAAACACATGTCTGTTTCGATTGTGCAAGGTGACCCATTCAGAGGGCAAAGTTCCCAGAAGCAGAATAAATGTTGCCCAGCCGGTTGAAGAAAGTCATGTAAACCTCCTGAGCCACATGACTCAAATGAGTCACCCACTCTTCACATGACAGCAATGGGTCATCACAAACACCACCACCAGCCTGCCACCCCAGTGCTTTAGTTGTAACAAAGACAACCGAGAGGACCAGCTGGGAAAAAGCTGCCATCGCAGATAGTTCACAAGACCTCTATTCCCCATTTCAACTAACTAGTTGCCAATAAGGAGTTAGAATCATAGAGTAGGAAGAGACTTGTGGGCCATGCAGTCCAACCCCCTGCTAAGAAGCAGGAAAAACACATTCAAAGCACCCCCGAGAGATGGCCATCCAGCCTCTGTTTAAAAGCCTCCAAAGAAGGAGCTTCCACCACACTCTGGGGCAGAGAGTTCCACTGCTGAACAGTTCTCAGAGTCAGGAAGTTCTTCCTAATGTTCAGGTGGAATCTCCTTTCCTGTGGTTTGAAGCCATAGTTCTGCGTCCTAGTTTCCAGGGCAGCAAAAAAAAAAAAAAGCTTGCTCCCTCAGGGTTGCTTTGAATGCAGCTTTCCTGCTTCTTGGCAGGGGGTTGGACTGCATGGCCCATGAGGTCTCTTCCAACTCTGTGATTCTATGATCCTCACTATAACTTCCCCTCACATATTTATACATTGCCATCATGTCTCCTCTCCGCCTTCTCTTCTGCAGACTAAACATGCCCAGCTCTTTAAGCCGCTCCTCATAGGGCTTGTTCTCCACACCCTTGATCATTTTAGTTTCTCTTCTCTGGGCACATTCCAGCTTGTCAACATCTTCAACTACGGTGCCCAGAATTGGACATAATCTTCCAGGTGTGGTCTGACCAAGGCAGAATAGCGGGGTAGCTTCCCTAGATCTAGACACTATACTTATATTTTTGCAGACCAAATAGGAGTATAGTGTCTAGTTCCAGGGAAATCATGCTACTTGCAACTACTTGTAATTAATTTTTTCAACAACTAAGAATGCATCTACAAGGCAGAATTAGTGCAGCTTGGCCCCACTTTAACTGTCATGCTCAATTCTATGAAATCATGGGGATTGTAGTTTTGCATCTTGTTTAGCCTTCTCTGACACAGCACAGTAGATTCAAACTGCATTAATTCTAAAGTATAGATGCACAAAGATAAATTAAAATTATATAATAAACCAGAAATGTTACATAATGAAGCAATTTAAGTGTAATTTAAATGTTTCTCTTATAGTTTCCCAGTTCTGCCATTCAAGAGAGTAACCATAGGTAATCACTAATTTGGTTTTTCAAAAAGAGCTTTAAAGGCATTACCATCATTGTCATTCCAGATTTTTCCCAATTCAGTTTAAGATAAATATAAAAAGTTTCCCCTTGAGATTAAGTCTAGTCTTGTCCGACTCTGAGGGTGGTGCTCATCTGCATTTCTAACCCAAAGAGCCAGTATTGTCCATAGATGCCTCCAAGGTCATGTGGCCAGCATGATTGCATGCAGCGCTGTTACCTTCTTGCTGAAGCAGTACCTATTGATCTACACACATTTGCATGTTGTTAAATATCAACATGAAACTACTGGAAGAGTCATCCAGAGGTTTGAAGTTCAGTGTAAAATCCTGTGAATAAGACAACTCTACAACTAATGTTTTAATGCCATGGATGCTGTGTCTAGAAAACCACATAGAGGAAGATGTCCTGAGATGGAATGTTCTCAGCTTGGCAAAAGAGAGATGTGGTGACTTGGATTCAGTTCCCTTTGGTGAGGGAAGAAGTATAACCTAATATAATATCCAGTAAAATGTGTGGCTTTTGTTGGTTTGGAACACTATCACCTCACATATATTTTTTCTTATATCCTTCTTTTTCAATCTATTACTAACTAGCTGTCCCCTGCCACGCGTTGCTGTGGCCCAGTCTGATGATCTGGAAAATAAAGTAATGAGAAAGTGTTGGTTTCTAATATATGTAATTCCTTTATGCTTGTGGGTAAACAGTATTTCTTGTTGTTTCTTTGTCAGTGTTGATGTGGAGAGTGTCTGGTTTGCCTACTCTGGAATATGCAACATATCATAGTCCTTCTTTAAGGGTCTCTTTAAAATCTATGATACTATATCTGTGTGTGTGAGAGAGAATAATATCTATCTATCTGTACTTATGACTGGATGGCTCTTTGTCAGGAGGGCTCTGATTACGTTTTCTTGCCCTGGTGAAGAGAGTTGTGTTACAGTATATGATTTTGTAAGTCTTGACAAGAATCATCTCTTGCTTATATGTGTGTGTTGAGGAAGAACCACTCCCTGATTAGGATGTATATCAGGTGAGGTTTTCTTGATGCAGGTAGTGGGTGAAATGAAGTAATCAGAGATGGAACTATGCTACAAGGTTTGCTGGAAAGAAGCAGATTAATGTATTGTTTTGTAAGTTTGTTTTCTTCTGCAATGGACAATGTGTTTGTCAAGGCTACTGTATTTTTCCTTTATAAAATACATGTGCTGACTACTCAAGAGTAAAGACATTTTCCTTTATACTCTGTGCAAATCAACTTGGGATCTGGAGCTGGAAGGACTGCTGTGTAGATTCAATATAAACTAACAAACCGCAACAAGTTGGACTGGGTGGCCTTAAGTATTTTCTGTTGGTCATGGGGGTTCTGTGTGGGAAGTTTGCCACGATTCTGTCGTTCGTGGGGTTCAGAATGCTCTTTGATTGTAGGTGAACTATAAATCTCATTAACTACAAATCCCAAATGTCAAGGTTTTAGTTGACTTTCATTGGAGGTGAGACAATTTGATATAAGAGGAAACTGACAGAGAAGAAGTTATCAATGGCAAGTAATCAGCATGTCTGCAGATAATCTCTGAACTTCAGAGTAAATATGCTTCTTAGGGAAGGAACCATGGGAGAAGCCTGCCCAACTTGTGAGCTTTCCAAAGGCAGTTGGTTGGCCATTGTGCAAATTACAGTGCTTGAAATAATTAGAGAATTTGGTCTGATGTATGAGATTTTTTATACCTTCATTTTTTCAGGGAATTATTGATTATAAGGACAGTTCAGGAACTGGTAAGCCTTAAGGAGTCTTGTCTGATTGCTCAGTTGTGGTGTGGAAATGGTGTTCAGTGCTTACAGGCTATTCTAGCAGACTGCAAGCTCTGTCAAGCTCTACAAAGTCTTTGGGTAGCCAAGATTGCAAATGCCATAGCATCAAGTATGGCCTGTCATGTGAAGACCAGCCCAGCTAAGGATGGAGAGGTTTATCAACACACAAATCAGCCACAATGATGAACACAATGTGTGTGACATAGCTGCAATCTGCTTGAGTAGAGGGAAAAACTCTGAATGATGAAATCACAGAGCTCCAAGGTCAGATAGGGGATTTTAAAGAGACAAAGCTGATATTCTGAATGTAAGGAGATAACTGGGTAAAAGTATGATAGCTTGGACCCAATGCTGGTTGCGCAACACGGGTCAGAATAAGAGAAGCAAAGACATGCATGAGACAGCGTTGGGTTTATAGCACACTTCATCCACATGTAATTAAATTTGAGTGAAAGTGAAGAATGCTAAAAAAAAATGGCAGTTACCAATAGTTAAGTTTATAGCATACACCAGCGTCTCTCACTTGCTGCGCGAATGTAATTGTGACCTGCATCGCATAACCAGCATTGGGTCCCAGCTACCATACTTTTGTCAATAACTGGAAACAACAGCATGGCTCTAAATCAGAGTTTCTCAAACTGTGCTCCTCCAGATGTTTAAGACTTCAGCTCCCAGAAATCTCAGCCAGCTTAACAGCTGTTAAGAATTGTGGGAATTGAAGTCCAAAACTTAAGTTCAAAACACAATAGAAATCATAAACCTCACAACACAATGCCATTTCAAAATACCAATACTGCCAACAAAGGTAGAGGAATAATTTCAAAGTGCTTAATACACAAGGAAAGATCTTTGGTAAAAGGCCATCCAGTGACCTTAAAATTATTTTATTTGATCTACTTCAGAGAACCAAACTGAAGCTACTACAGCACTTGGGCCTTCCAAAAGTTTTGTCTATACTGCCTCCATAAATGAGGCATGGAATTAAAATTCAAATACACAGTACATCACAGTGTAATAAATATATTTTGAAATACACTTTTGCAGCACAGATTTGATGAAATGGTTCTATAGAGAGACAGCATATCAATAAACATCAAATGGAAAACAAGAACTACATTTTCAGCAAGAAAGAGTACTTAATGTGGAGAGATGGTTAAATCAGTCCAACATAACTGCCAACTGGCTAAATAACTGCTTGATTCCAAGGTCTCCAAAAATCCTTGTATCTTGTCCACCAGAAAGAACATCTGGTTTGACTTGGAGCAACTGAAAAAGCAGACCTGGCCGAACGCAGGGAACAGAAAGACTGTTGACTCAGGTAGCAAGTGCTGAGCTGTGGTAAGAAACAGAGTTGTCTTCTTACCCTAAAAGCTGCACTTCACACTGGAAGGTAGACTGCTGCCCTGAGCTGAGGTGGAGATTCAGGCCAGCTTTTGTAGATGGATTTGGGATGATATCCCTTTCACCACAAGCAAGAAAATGCCTTGGGCTAATCCCATTCCCTAAAGTAAACTGAGTATTCTGTTCCTAAAATAGCTTTAGCTTAAATTCACCAGTATAGCAATGTGACAGCTGAGTTTTTAATATGACCCTATCTTAATACTTGAAAGGGTATCACCTCACAAATTGAGTCTCTTCCCTGTTCTCACCCTGGCCAACAAACTTTGTTAGTTTCTTGGTGTCATTGGCACCATATCTAAGCCAGCAAGCAACAAAACCTCAATTATACGAAATGTTTCTCTGCTCAAAAAGAAGCTGGTAGAGGCAGTATGACACATACCTACCTTCACCTTGTTAATCGACGGGGACTGGCTTTATCACCTGACACTATGCATTGTGTGCTTAAAGGTATTCACTGTATACCTCATTATGTGCAGAGTAGTACAAAGTACAAAACTTTTAGCTTCACAAGTCCAGACTTTCCTTTGGTTTTGTGCCAGCACAGAGTTGTAAAGACTGACACGAGGTTAAACAGTCTGAGAGTGAACAACACAAGGATATGTGCAATTTGACTGAATAACTACATGCTGCATCACACAGAAGACATTTCTTCCATAGGTTCAGTTCCCCAATAGAATTTTGATCATTTTTGACTGTCTATATGGCATAAAGGCAGAGTGTGGTGATAATTTCAGGCAGTAGGTATTGAGTTGTATGGAACAGCAGTAGCCCTTCCCCATTCTTTCTCTTAGCTCCAAGACAAGAGCTCTGTGTCCCACTCATGTACACACAAAGCTATCCTGCTCCCCCACTACCAATATGAATGATTTAAATACCAATCTAGTTCCTTTCTATTGGTAGAACTGAAGGCAGGTCACCACTTTTGTTGAGGACGCTGGAGAGGGCCTTCTCTGTGATTACATATTCTAACCTGAAGAGCCGGCACTGTCCGTAGACACCTTCAAGGTCATGTGACTGCATGGAGCACTGTTATCTTCCCGCCAGAGCGGTACCTATTGATCTACTCACATGTGCATGTTTTGAACAGCTAGGCTGGCATAAGCTGGGCCTAACAGTGGGAGCTCACATCACTTCCCTGATTCGAACCTGCAACCTTTCAGTCAGCAATTTCAGCAGCTCAGTGGCTTAACCTACTGAGCCACTGGGAGTTATATTCAGACAGCAAGCATTTGATTTTATGAAAGGTCATGTTAATTACTTGTTAATTTGTCCTTTTACTACCAGAGATGTGGAGGAGAACTTGCAGAGTTTTCTGCCTCTTTTGCCAAAATAATTGGGTACGTTTGGGCACTCTGACTTAGTTGAATGCAGGATGCTGTTTTGTTGCTCCATCTCAGGCAGCAAGAGACCTCAGGCTAGATGTGATATTCAGAGTCAGTTTTATCATTGGGAAATGATATCGTGAAAGAAAGGCAATGTCAGAGTTTGTCAAAAGCATTGCTAATTGCTAAATGTATCACATTTTTTCTGTGCTGCTGCTAGAAAGTCTATTTGGATTTTCTACCTCAGGCCCCCAAATATTTGGGGCTGTCTCTGATAACACTGTAGGCTTGATGCCCCATGGCTTAAGAAGATATTGCCATAATGCCCATAACCTCAAGTCTACCAACTTAGTGCAGCTGGCATTCAAGGCTACATCATTTGCTCATGGTATGAGGTTCTAAATTCTTCAAGTTTCTGCAAGAGTGAACTTTGGATGAAATCATTTTTTACAGATGCAAATGGATTCAACCAAGAAATTTCCCTGATGGACAATCACAAATGCTGTCTCCACCACCAGCCATTCAGGAAGCTGTGCTTCAGGCTGCTTCTGCTACTTGGTGGAGATCAGCATACTTTGAAAGGAGGAACATCACAGTCCTTAGAAACAAGTTGATGTAAGAGCTGTTTTGCGATTATAAAGCCTCTGGGTCCTTGATAACAGGGACCGCTGTCTCTTCACTGCCCATTGGCTTATAAATAAAGTAGAAAGTTGGCTTGGGCTCCTTGTTCAACAGGTGGGATTTGATGTGATGGGGAAGGGCATCATCGTCAAGCCGCATGATCTTGTCGTCCACTTGAATAAACAAACCATAGTCCTGAGCTTCTGAGACTTCAAACTTCTCAGCACACTGCTGGCTCAGCTGGTGAGTTGTTGAGTCAGTCCGGTAGGCCAGAGTCCGTGCTTTTGAGTCAGCCTCCATGAAAGAGATTGCAATGAAATCCTAGAAAGAAGAAGTATCATACTGCATTATTAACTCAGATAATGCATGCATCACAATAAAAAAGATATACAATGTGGAAACCACCTCCAGGACTAATGACAATATGTATTGTTGAAAGTTTTCATGGCTATAATCACTGGGTTGTTGTGAGTTTTCCGGGCTGTATGGCCATGTTCCAGAAGCATTATCTCCTGACATTTCACCCACATCTATGGCAGGAATCCTCAGAGGTCGAGGGACCTGTTGGAAACTTGGCAAGTGAGGTTTATATATCTGTGGAATGTCCAGGGTGGGAGAAAGAACTTTTGTCTGTTTGATGCAAGTGTGAGTGTTGCAAGTTGACCACCTTGATTAGCATTTAATGGCCTAGCAATTTCAAGGTCTGGCTTCTTACTGCTTGGGGGAATCCTTTGTTGGGAGGTGATTAGCTGGCCTTGATTGTTTCTTGTCTGGAATTTCCCTGTTTTTGAGTGTTGTTCTTCATTTAATGTTATGATTTTAGAGTTTTTTTTAAATGCTGGAAGCCAGATTTTGTTCATTTTCATGGTTTCTTCCTTTCTGTTGAAATTGTCCACATGTGGATTTCAATGGCTTCTCTGTTAGAATGGTTCAGCATTTCTGTATTCTCAAATAATATGCTGTGTCCAGACATGCTGTTGGAAACTTGCCTAGTTTCTAACAGACCTCACAACTTCTGAGGATACCTGCCATAGATGTAGGTGAAACGTCAGGGGAGAATGCTTCTGGAACATGGCCATACATCAAGGAAAACTCACAACAACCAATGACAAAATGATCTCTAGGTATCAATTTTGGGGGAGCATAAGATGGAAAGTACTGCTACACTCATGTTCAAGGCATGATCTTGACAAGTTGGAATGTGTCCAGAGGAGGTTGACCAAAATGGTAAAAGGTCTAGAAATCATCCATATGAGGAACAGCATAGGGATATGGGTATGCTTAGTCTGCAGAAGAGAAGGTTAAAATGTGGAAATAGTTATATTTAGATATTTGAAAGGATGTCATAATGAGAGGGCAAGTTTGTTTTCTGCTGCGCTAAAGAATAGGACATGGAGCAATGGACATGAAAAGAGATTATGCCAACATTTGACAGTGGAACACACTGCCTTGGAGTGTGGCAGAGTCTCTTTCTCAGGAGGCTATTAAACAAAGAGTTGATGACCATGTATTGAGAGTTGTTTTGATGGTGTATTCTTATATGTTAGAAGGTTGAACTAGATGGTCCTTGTGGCCTCTTCCAACTCTATGATTCTAAGCTTCCATTTGGGCAATTAACTAGTCATTTTATGAACAGAATTTCGAGCTAGATATGCCTTTGATCTAAACCAGTGGTTCTCAACCTGTGGTTCCCCGGATGTTTTGGCCTTCAACTCCCAAAAAATCCTAACAGCTGGTAAACTGGCTGGGATTTCTGGGAGTTGTACGTCAAAACACCTGGGGACTCACAGGTTGAGAACCACTGATCTAAACCATTATGCCTCTTCTTAAAAGTGGTCACAGGGATGGAATTCAAGAGATTTAGCCTTACAAGGAAAGCTTTGGAGGGGTTG
Organism: Anolis sagrei ordinatus; assembly: GCF_025583915.1. NCBI lineage: Eukaryota > Metazoa > Chordata > Lepidosauria > Squamata > Anolidae > Anolis > Anolis sagrei. The sequence goes on from NW_026844366.1 coordinate 29,815,316, forward strand.
GATCAGATGTACTCAACCTGTAGCACACATGATTGACTTCATCATACTAGAGAATGAACCCACTTTAAATCTGGTTGCTGCTTCCTGCAGAATTCTGGGGTTTGTAGTTTAGGGAGGAGCCTTTAACAGCCTCACTAAACTACAAACCCCAGAATTCTGCAGAAGGCAGAAACCAGATTTAAGGTGGATCCATTCTCTATTGATGAAGTACTAAGGGATATGATATGAGAGCCCTGTCCAAATATTTGAAGAGTTGTTGTATACGTAACAGAGCAAATTATTTTTTGGGTCCAAATTACAAGGATGGGGTTTTCAGCTGAGCAATAGTAACAATATCCCACTGGAAGTGAGACTGGCCGACTCAACAGTTTTTCTTTAGACCAGAGGTCAGGGTATTTAAGCAGTTCATTTCTTACAGGTGACGTGAGATTGCCTTAGATCAGTGTTTTGTTTTGCTTTTTTCGTTGAAGTTATCCAAAGACAGGGAACAGCATGTTCCCCACAACTCCAACGTGTCTATTGGCTGTACGTGATTGTTTCTTTTCTAGAAAATCTCCAGTGACTGGCAGCTAATAGGCTATCGATCAATGACCAGCACTTTGAATAGCACTAGTCTAAATGATCCCTAGATCACTTAGATTCTATGGGGATCACAAGTAATGGAACATTTCCTGGAAGCTATCTTGCTTATAATTAAAAATATACTCTGCATATAATTTCCATGAATACCCACCCGACATAGTTGGCATCCCCTCTCCTTCTTTCCTGACATTTCATTTGTTTGAATGGAGCCCCCGGTGGTGCAGTGGGTTAAACCCTTGTGCCGGTAGGTCTGCTGACCGAAAGGTTGATGGTTCGAAACCAGGGAGCGGGGTGAGCTCCCTGTCAGCTCCAGCTTCTATTGACATGAGAGAAGCCTCACACAGGATTTTTAAAACATCCAGGCGTCCCCTGGGCAACGCCCTTGCAGGCGGCCAATTCTCTCACACCAGAAGCGACTTGCAGTTTCTCAAGTTGCTCCTGACACACAAAAAATGTCTAAATTATGCTTTTGTTCATAATCTCCTTGCAGCCTAGTCATAATCTCCTTGCAGCCTAGACCTGTCTCAGAATTACAGAACTGGAAGACACTACAAGCACCATTTTGCCTAGACCCCTGCAATGAAGGAGTGCAAACCTAAAACACTCCAAAAAAGTCAACCAACTTCTAAAGACCTCTAAAGAAGGAATGGCCACCTTTAAAATGCTCCATTTTCTCCATTTCCATTGGTGCAAAATGAATTCAGAATGTAAAAGTAGTTTGCATTCAGTTAATCCAGCAGAAAGGAGAGTAGAACAGGAGTAGGAGAATCTTGCTGTAGCTTTCCTAGCTTCCCTCATTAATTATTACTATTTTGACCATCTGTGAAATACTGAAGGGTATGCATTTCCCCCCTCTGAAGAAGTTATCTGCTTTTTTAAAAAAAGAAGAAGAAAAGAAATGCTATATAACACTTTTCAAGTTATGTTTTGCTGCCACCCTGTGGTAGAAGATTAGGAAAACTTAAACAAGCGTAAAAACTTTCTTTCCTTTCTGATTACACTATGAAACATTGGGGGGGGGGGGGGGGTTGTTCCTGGGATATAAGTGTCATTTTCTATTTGGTTCTATCATAAAAGCATGGGAAAGTTTATTAAACTGCATTTTTTTTGTTTTCATAAGACATCCTGCAGCATACTTTGCTATTATTTTTCAATGAATATCTCATCTTGTCTCAACCAATTCAACATAGTTTGTGGCAGCCAAAAAAAACAACGTTTCTGGAGTATAACAACTACTTTCAAAGCTCTTCAAGGGGCCTAACTATGTGGTTGCTGCTAACTAATACAATTAAACAGGAAATAACACTTTCAAACTAGGAACAGAAAATCTTTCAAGTTTTGTTACATAGTGTTATCGGTATTTTTCTGAAAGGGAATTTGATAGAGCAAGAAAGAGGAATTGGAGGATCATATGACAGGTCGAGAGGGACATGCTTGGGTCTACTGGAAAGCGGAAAGCCTTGATATTGGGGGAAGTGTAGGGACTCAGGCTTTCCCAAGAGCTTTGTACATTTGTAGAGAAACTAATAGAAGCACCAATCCTCTTTATTCTTTCTGGTGTTATACATGTACAAACTAGTATATATTGTTATAGTTTGTACATGGGCCTGCTTTAGAAGACTGCTCAGAAATTGCTATTAGTTGCAGTTGCTGCATGCTTGGAATTGCTTCTTTAAAAATCAAAGTATGGGGACACCAAATCTTCCAGTAAGTGAAAGAAAAACCAGGTAACCCTTCCCTCAAGGAGTCTCTATTGTTTATCCTGCCTCAGTTTCTTTGGGTGAATCTAATGCAGCTTGGCACCACTTTAATTGCCCTGGCTTAATGCTATGGTATTGTAGAAGTTGTAGTTCTATGAGCTGTTTAGCCTTCTCTGCCAAAGACAGCTGGTGCCTTCCCAAACTACTAATCCCAGGATTCTATACACTGAATAATGGTATTCTAAATGTTACTACCTGTTAGGATTTCTGGGAGTTGAAGGCCAAAACATCTGGGAACCCACAGGTTGAGAACCACTGGTGTAGGGGGAAATACAGAATTCTTTTAACTAAACCTAGAAAACAAATAACAATGTTGAAAGAGAATGCTCCATTCATCTTCTAACCTGAACAGAGGATCGGGATGCCCGGGCTTTGTTAAGCGTTCTCCGTCTCTCCCACCGGTGGATCGAATCTTGAACCTCGGTGCTTAGCTGCCGGGTGACTGTGATCTTATCATAGCTCTTGATAAGCTCCACTGCTCCATAAGTAGTGATTAAATAATAAGACCCTATGGAAAATCAAGAAGCATTAACTGTGCGTTCATCACTCTTTTAACATGTCACATCTCACAGAATATCTGTCTCCTTGTTGCATCTTTTAGAATTGTTGCTGTGTCCCTCCAAGGCCTTGCAGCTTCAAAGCCTGCCTGGGGAATCCTTGTTTGGGAGGTGTTAGCTGGCCCTTATTGTTTCCTGTCTGGAAATCTCTTGGTTTTTTTGAGTGTTTCTCTTTATTTATTGTCCTAATTTTAGATTTTTTTGAATACTGATAGCCAGATTTTGTTCTGGGTTGTTGTAGGTTTTTTGGGCTATATGGCCATGTTCTAGAAGCATTCTCTCCTGACGTTTCACCTGCATCTATGGCAGGCATTCTCAGAGGTTGTGGTCAGACCTCACTACTTCTGAGGATGCTTGCCATAGATGCAGGCAAAACGTCAGGAGAAATGCCTCTAGAACATGTTCCTATAGCCCGAAAAAACCTACAAGAACCTAGTGATTCCAGCCATGAAAGCCTTCGACAATATAAAGAGTTTAAAGTTTACTTTGAGTAATGATCTGAAATAAAACTTTTTAAAGATGTTGAACATGGTCGTGCAACCGAGAAAACTCACAGCAACCCAGTGATTCCGGCCATGAAAGATTTTGACAACACATTTATGAACTGGCTTGGTTTTCTGCTTTTTGGGGCCAGTATTGCGTACAGTGGTCTCAGTGTCGGACGAAGGCTCAAGAGAATAGGATCGGAAGTCCTGCTCAACCATGGAAACTCACTGGTTGACCTTGATGAAGTCACACTTTCTCAGCTACAGAGGAAGTCTAAGGGCAAACCCCCTCTGTGTTCTTTGATGGAAGTGACTTCATCAACACTTAATACTTCCAGCAGAGAAGGAATGGCTGAAGAGCACTCAGAGCTACGATCTGTATTGCAGTAAATGGAAGTGGTCAGCAGATGGCACATGTGCATTATTATATACTCATTGCTGCACTGTACAATGTAATTGAAGCTAGTTAGCACTTTACATTTGGTTCCATCCAACCCTGTCTAATTCAACAAGTGCAAAAATCTTTCCAGCATGTCTTCTACAGATACTTCTCAACAATCTCTAAATACATTGCACTAGTTCAGGCATTGGTAAACTTTGGTCCTCCTGGTGTTTTGGACTTCAACTCCCACAATTCCTAACAGCCTCAGGTCCCTTCCTTTCCCCGCTCAGCCGCTTAAGCGGGTGAGGGGAAAAGGAGAGGGCCTGAGGCTGTTAGGAATTGTGGGAGTTGAAGTCCAAAACACCCAGAGGGCCAAAGTTTGCCGATGCCTGAACTAGTTTCATAGGTAGAGCAGAATCGTATCTAATTCATGGTTAGATTCATGCAGGTCTGGGAATGACTCCTTAAATATATAGCTTGTAAACATACATAACTGAACATATTACATTTATTTAATGCACATGGCTAACTATCAGTAAATATTATTGTTTAAGAGAAATACAACAGAATTATTTAAAAGTACCATAATTAAAATCAACACTTAAAAAAAACTATGTACGTTCACTGGGTTGCTGTGAGTTTTCTAAGCTGTATGGCCATGTTCCAGAAGCATTCTCTCCTGACATTTCACCCACATCTATGGCAGGCATTCTCAGAGGTTGTGAGGTCTGTTGGGAACTAGGAAAATTGGGTTTATATATCTGTGGAATGATCTCCAGGGTGGGAGAAAGAACTCTTGTCTGCTTGAGGCAAGTGTGAATGTTGCAATTGGCCACCTTGATTAGCATTGAATGGCCTTGCAGCTTCAAAGCCTGGCTGCTTCCTGGACCACTTTAACAACTACCATGTTAAACTACACAGAGAAGCCATTGAAATACAGAAGCATGTGGACAATTTCAGAAAAAAGGAGGAAACCATGAAAATGAACAAAATCTGGCTACCAGTATTTTAAAAAACCTCTAAAATCAGGACAGCAAATAAAGAGCAACACTCAAAAAACAGGGGAATTCCAGACAGGAAACAATCATGGCCAGCTAACACCTCCCAACTAAAGATTTCCCCAGGCAGGAAGCAGCCAGGCTTTGAAGGTGCAAGTCCATTCAATGCTAATCAAGGTGACTAATTGCAACATTCACACCTTTCTCTTTCTCCCACCCTGGCCATTCCACAGATATACACACCTCACTTGCCTAGTTTCCAACAGACCTCACAACCTCTGAGGATGCCTGCCATAGATGTGGGCAAAATGTCAGGAGAGAATGCCATACAGTCCGGAAAACTCACAACAACCCAGTAATTCCAGCCATGAAAGCCTTCAACAACACATAAGAAAGTTCATATGGCAAATACGCAAGAAGGACTGGGATTGACAGACCCCAAAAAGAAATGGTATAAAAATCTTCCAAAGCCTCTAGAGTCCTGTTAGGAGAATGCAAAACACATCTTTCTTGAATTACATTTTTTTCTAGAAAGTCATTAATAGTTAATTAATTGTGGATGTCATTGAGCTGATTAAATTAATAACTTAAATTAATCAATTGATGAATGAATTGCACCTGCAGCTGAACAAAACAATAGATCATGATGGATCTCTATTGTGATTGCTATCTCTGATAATGCTAGATTGGGAAATGAACTCTCCTGTGCTTAGAGAAAGCTACACAATTTCTCATGGGAAATATTATAGGGCAAACAGATCAAGGCAGCAATCCCATTCCTGCTTACTGAGGAGGAAGCCCTTCTGAAACCATTGGAAGTAGACATGAATACAATTATGCCACTACTTTGCTAAGAATGTTTGCAAATTGCACTGAATGCTATCAAATGCATGGAGAATCATCATCAGTTGGTAGCATAAGCCTGCACACACAACACATGCATCCCTACAGACACAGGTTGAGAGAAAGGAAATAATGAAGGGCGAGGTCAAAAAGCCAGGAAATAAAAAGAGTGCCGTCTTGACATTTTCATGCAAATCTGTTTTTGTGGCAGAAAGGTGAGATATAACTGTAACAAATGAGACTGCAAAAGAAGGAAGGTGAAAACAGTAACCTCCACATAATAGGTCATAAACTACACCGTTTGCATGCCACCACCTTTAACACCGCTGTTGTTCACAGTTATAAGAAAAGATCTTCATGTGTAAAGATGAGTAGTGAAGACAGAATTGTGTTGCATTTCCAACTGCTATGTACAGTACAACTTTTTTTTCATGTCAGGAACAACTTGAGAAACTGCAAGTTGTTTCTGGTGTGAGAAAATTGACTGTCTGCAAGGATGTTGCCCAGGGGAAGCCCAGATGTTTTACAATCCTGTGGGAGGCTTCTCTCAGGTCCACGCATGGGATGCTGGAGCTGAGAGATGGGAGCTCTCCCTGCTCCCCGGATTTGAACCGACGACCTTTTGGTCAGCGGTTCTACCAACACAAGTGGGTAACCCACTGGACCACCAAGGGCTCCAGTACAACTGTGAATTCTATGAAAGCTGGACAAAAAAGAAAGCTGATAGGAAGATAATCAAATCATTTGAAATGTGCTGCTGGGGGAGAATTATACGCATACCATGGACGGCAAAATAATAATAATAATAATAATAATAATAATAATAATAATAATAAGAATCATAGAGTTGGAAGAGACCTCATGGGCCATCCAGTCCAACCCCCTGCCAAGAAGCAGGAATTGCATTCAAAGCACCCCTGACAGATGGCCATCCAGCCTCTGTTTAAAAGCTTCCAAAGAAGGAGCCTCCACCACACTCAGGGCAGAGAGTTCCACTGCTGAACGGCTCTCACAGTCAGGAAGTTCTTCCTAATGTTCAGATGGAATCTCTTTTCTTGTAGTTTGAAGCCATTTTTCTGCATCCTAGTCTCCAGGGCAGCAGAAAACAAGCTTGCTCCCTCCTCCCTATGACTTCCTCTCATGTATTTATACATGGCTATCACGTCTCCTCTCAGACTTCCCTTCTTCAGGCTAAACATGCCCAGCTCTTTAAGCCGCTACTCATAGAGCTTGTTCTTCAGATCTACTCACATTTCGAACTGCTAGGTTGGCAGAAGCTGGGACTAACAGTGGGAGCTCAACCCGCCCCCCAGTAAGCATTTTCAGCAGCTCAGTGGTTTAACCCATTGCGCCACCAGGGACTCCAATAATAATATATTTTATTTGTATTCCATCCTATCGCTCCAAGAGGACTCTAGGCAGATTCCAGCATATGCAGACACAAAGGCAAACATTCAATGCCTGGAAGCAATGAAACACAGATCTGAGAACTGAAACTGAAACATAGATCTGAAAACAAATGAAAACCGAACTTTCCCTAGAAGCCAAGATGACTAAACTGAGGCTGTTATACTTTGAATATATCCTCAGATGACATGGCTCACTGGAAAATAATGGCAATGCTTGATAAAGTGGGAAGTAGCAGGAAAAAAAGGAAGATCCTATCACAAGTCAATTTGTCTTGGATCTGCAATGCTGTTAATATCAGTGAGTAGGAGCCCCCAGTGACGCAGTGGGTTGAACCACTGAGGTGCTGAACTTGCTGACTGAAATGTTGCCAGTTCAAATCAGGGAGTGGGGTGAGCTCCCGCTGTTAGCCCCAGCTTCTGCCAACCTAGCAGTTCAAAAACATGCAAATGTGAGTAGATCAATAGGTACCACTCAGGCGGGAAGGTAACAGCACTCCATGCAGTCATGCTGGCCACATGCTTTCGGAGGCGTCTATGGATAACGCCAGTTCTTCAGCTTAGAAATGGAGATGAGCACCAACCCCCAGAGTTGGACACAACTGGACTTAATGTCAGAGCAAAACCTTTACCTTTACCTTGGGACTGTTGATAACAGGATGACTTGGAGATTTCTCTTATATAGGATCACCATGCATTGAAACAGACTTGAGGACAGTTAAGAACAACAAACTCTGAACGCACACACAAATGTATACCTACCGAGAAGGATCTGTTTGTTTGTTTAAAAAATGCAATACAACTGTTTGGTTTGCTCCTGACACGATAAATAAAAATAAAAAATAGTGGATTACACTTCATGCATTTGATGTAAATGGCTAAAAGAAAAAAAGACTATGCTGTAATAATATTTCTTTGACCTGATTCTGGAGGGGAAAGCATGCAATTCTGCTTCCCTTTGGGCCATCACTAGGTATTTATTGCCTAGGTAGCAGCATTACCAAAGAAGCCTGCTTGTTTGCGCAAGTACCTTGGGAAACTCCTGGGGCCCATAATTCAAAGAAACAGCCAGTTTTATTGGTGTGCAGTCATTAAAATATGTCCACTAGATGCAAGGGGACAAGCAGGTGTTTAAGGACCCAGGTGGAGGAAAAACAAACCAGGGGCAAGGACTGTAACAATACAAAAAATAAGAAAAATTGGGAAAAATGAAATGAGCCCTTATTTTTAGTACTGTTGTGATATTTCTGGTGTGAAGGTACTTGATGCAGTCTTAGATCTAGCCAGTCCCAAGTGGAATATATATTGTATTCAATGGAACCTCACTGTGCTGCTTAGAACTCACAGGTTTTAGTGCTGGAAGGCACCTTAGGTGTTATTTATGGTAACCCACTGGAGCTTCACTGAGAATACAGCGGGCCCTAAATATCTGCTGGAGAGAGAAATCTGGTAATTGCCTTCCACACCTTTGAAATTACAAGCAAAATTTACTTTCCAAAACTCCTCCCTGTTCCAGCCATCTGATTGGAGGAAAGGTGTTTCTGGAAAAGTGTTGTCCCAAAATAGACAGAGTTTTCAAGTTCTAGAATCACTTCATCAGATAAGAAGTTGAGATAAAACTGCATGAAAATAGATGTATTTACTGTATTTCATGTCAAATGTAAAGGTTTTCCCCTGATATTAAATCTAGTTGTGTCTGACTCTGAGCGTTGATGCTCATCTCCATTTCTAAGCTAAAGAGCCGGCATTATCCATAGACACCTCCAAGGTCATGTGCCCAGCATGACTGCATGGAGCACCATTACCTTCCCGCCGGAGCGGTACCTATTGATCTACTCACATTTGCATGTTTTTCGAACTGCTAGGTTGGCAGAAGCTGGGGCTAACAGCGGGAGCTCACCCCACTCCCTGGGTTTGACACGGTGACCTTTTGGCCAGCAAATTCAGCAGTTCACCGGTTTAACCCACCAGGGGCTCCAAGACATTGCAGGCTAACAGCAGGAGCTCACCCCACTCCCTAGGTTTGACACGGTGACCTTTTGGCCAGCAAATTCAGCAGTTCACCGGTTTAACCCACCAGGGGCTCCAAGACATTGCATAAATAAGTATGAAAACTGATAAAATAGAGGGAGCACACGTGGCTAAATGATTTTTGACCAAAAACAGGCAACAGCAACCATATTGTCTGTAGCTTTGAACAATTCTTTCTCTGTGCATGAAGCAGGGCATTGTGGGCAAACATACAGTTGCAGAGTTGTTTGTTCTGCTCCACAGTTGTACAAGGTGGAGGATTCTTCTAGGTAGTGCCATTTTGCCAGGTTGTCTTTTGATCTGCCCACTCCACTTCTGAGTCTGTTCAGGGACTTCTAAGTTGCCCATTCTTGGTTTGCCCCTGGAGGAAGACCCTCGAGGGGGGCAATCCAATTGGGATTTAGCTGCCCAAAGGGATGCTCTTGCTATTGCTGTGGAAACATTAAGAGGAGTGGTGGTTCTCATAAGCTTTTCTCCCTGATTTGAGTCTACTGGGAGGAGGCTGATAGCCATGCAGTGGTGGCTTTCAGTGTTCAACCTTATTTCTCTCACATTAGCAGCAGCTTCCTGTCATACATTGGGGGGGGGCAATGCCATCTAGCTTTATCAACAGGTGTAGGTTTGAGACATCCTGTGATTATTCTGCATGTTTAAACATGAAAATAGGTTCATGATAACCCACTGGAGGCTGGTGGACCCTCCTCATGAGTATGGGGAATCCACTCCAGGTTTTACCTGAACTTTAAAGAGTTTTCCAAAATACCAAACATAGTTGGGGGCTCAGTACTTTGGGTCTTTTAAAGTTCAGACTAACATCCTAAATGAATTTACACCTTGTCGCCACTATCTACCACTGGAACAGCCTGAATGTATCTATTACTACCAATAGTATCCTCTTTAAGGTAAAGGTCAAGATTAAGTCCAGTCATGTCCGACTCTGTGGATTCATTCTCATCTCCATTACTAAGCTGAAGAGCTGGCGTTGTCCATAGACACCTCCAAGATCAAGTGGCCAGCATGACTGCATGGAGCGCCATTATCTTCCTGCCGGAGCAGTACCTATTTAATTTCCCTGAATGTCTAAACTGTGTGTTCATCATAATATTCATCAAAATAGTTTATTGTATGGGCCCAAGGCCATAATGCAAATCACCACACGCGCACAATAGTACCCTCGGGAGCAACAGGCACTAAAAATGCTAAACAGAAACCATAATCATGCTCCCAGAAAGAAAGGAAGGAAGGAAGAAAGAAAGAAATGTGTGTGTATGTGTATGTTAACAACCATTAAAGTACATTTTGGTAATGGGTCCAGTTAACCCTTAGAGTTTTAGTATCCTCTTTAATTTCCATGAAAAAGTTTGAACTGTCTGTTTTAGCTAATATTGAGACCCATATTGGGAGAAAGCTGAGATATTAAATAAGGAAATAAACAAACATCAACATCATTCTGCTTTCCCTTGGCTACAGCAACGTATCCATTCTTTCCCATACCTTCTCCCAGCTGTAGAGCAGGGTCCATGAGCTCCATCATATACTCTACATTCAGAAGCACTTCCGTCAGGTCACTGCGGGCCAGAACATACATGAGCACCGGAAGGAAGTCATCTGCCCCATGAGGCTTTCCTGAAATAAGAACAGAGATCATTTAAACCTGTGCAAGAATTGGAAAGCCACATTGAGTCCCAAGATGCACCTCCCTATATACAACCACGTGCCAGATCCATGCATGAACCAGCCCTTGTCGGAGCCTTTTGGAAGCAGCTGGCTTTGCATAGTTGCCAAAACACATATCAGAAATAGGGTAGGATTGATGAGGATGTAAATGTGCAAATTGATTTGGCAGCAGAACAGCTGTCAAGGTGGCCCTGGTGGCTCTGTTATTGCAAAAAGAAAAAGAAAATCTCCTTGGGTGAAATTATGCTATGAAAGGAATTTAAGAACAGAGCATAGAAATGGTACTTATTTGGGGCCTTGACTCCTGGAACTGCCTTCTATCGCATGCTAGCAGGGAGTTCTGACTATATTTTGGAGACCATTCGGTTGCATATTCTCCAAATGTCCCAATTTGACAGGGACAGCTCTACTTAATCCTCTGTGGTCCCATTTTTGCAGCTGCCTTGAAAATGTCCTGTTTCTTCTTCTCTCCTCCTTTGTCCTTGGTTTATTTCAATTGCTGCAAAATGAATCAAAGTACAAACTAGTTTACACCCAGTTTACTCAGAAAGAGGAAGATGTTTGCTCTTCCTAAACATGTACATACATTCCAGGATTCCTTGGATGAAAATAATAGTTTTGTTTGTTCTTGCTCGTTAATATTTTTTGTCTCTTGTTGCCCTTTTGACTCCATTCAGTTGCAGTCCAACACATTTATTGCAGTTTTTACAAGTGAAAGGCTGGAGGGTATGAGGTTGATTGCTTCTGAGTCAGAAGGAAGACCTTCGAGTCAACTCTGCTTAGCCTGGCCCTACTGTTTTGCAAATAATGAGGCAAGGTATGGTGTGTGGGATCCCTACCATACAACTGTAAGTTTTTCCATTCAGTTTATCACCACCTTGGACAATTAGGATTGCCAGAGTTGAAAACTGGCAATTGCTATCTTTAATAGTTGTGTAGAAGACCCTGCCCCCCGCCCCCCGCCCAAAAGATAACTGAAACTCTGACAATAGTGAAGTTTATATTTTGAATAGCTGGAAACATACAATATGATCACACTGAAATAACCCAGAGAGGCTCTCAAATGCCCAGGGGAAGTGGGGCGGGGGGCAAAGATACTTTTTGTTGAGCCTGGGTAAGTGAAACTGTGGTTATCTCATCCATGGATAAGGAGGTCATACGTACACATAAACAAAAACAGTAATGTGAGTAGATAAATTTGGCGGGGAGGTAATTAAAGGCGCCCATACTGAAATGCCTACAATTCAGGAGAGCATCTAAAGACAACAAAGCTCCTTGGCATGGAAAATGGAGCGACAGCACCCTCCTGTGACCGGATTCAAGCACAACCTCCAGATGCCAGAGATGGAAAAAGATAGGAAGCATTTACCTCTGATTATATACTGTCTGTCTTTGTTAATTGTATAACACCATTGAATGTTTATTGTATATATTACTGTAATCTACCCTGAGTCCCCTTGGGGAGATAGGGTGGAATATAAATAAAGATGATGATGATTATTATTATTATTCTTAAAACCTTGGGATTCTACAGAACTGAACATGGCAATTAAAATGGAATCATAGTGTGATCACTGCATTATCAATGTCAATGTGCCTTCGTGTTGTGTGCGTATATACAACCCCAGGGCTACATTTTTCCCTCTCCAATACAGGTCATCTCCCAAGCTTCATCATGAAAGGTAGAGGACCCAGGCTGCAAAGAAAGACTCAGAGCAGAATAACAATGACCAGAGTTTCAACTTTTCCCTTCATATCACTGGAGTTTTCACTGCATGTTCCTGTATGGCAGATCTTCTGCGGAGGCCCTGCTCTCGATCCCACCCTCATCACAAGCGCAATTGGCTGGGATGAGAGACAAGGCCTTCTCTGTGGTGGTCCCTAGGCTGTGGACCCCCCCCCCAGTGACATCTGGTAGGCCCCATCCCTTCTGTGTTTTAGGAAAAAGCTGAAGACATGGCTCTGCACACAAGCATTCAAAGAATAAGTTTCTATGGTTTCGACATGGTCTGGATTAAGGATTATGAGCAGGGTTATGGACGAATGGATCTCTGCACTTTATAGGTTTTTAAAATTTTGTATACTGATATATATTGTATTGCTTAATGTTAATCGCTTTTAACTGTTTAATTTTTATTGGTTTTTACCAATTGGCATTGAATTTATTCTGGAATTCTAAGCCGCCTTGAGTCTGGATGAAGAAGGCAGGGTAGAAATGAAGTAAATATATTGTCAAAGGCTTTCGTGGCCGGAATCACTGGGTTGTTATAGTTTTTCGGGCTGTATGGCCATGTTCCAGAAGCATTCTCTCCTGATGTTTTGCCTGCATCTATGGCAAGCATCTTCAGAGGTTGTGAGGTCAGAGGTTGTGACCTCTGCCATAGATGCAGGCGAAACGTCATGAGGGAATGCTTCTAGATAATGGCCATATAGCCCGAAAAACCGACAACGATCTAATGAAGTAAATAAATAAATAAGGTTGGACTAGATGGCCCTGTGGTCCCTTCCAACTCTGATTCTATGAGTTGTAAGTGAATGGAATGCTCAAACAGAGGCAATAATTAATCTAAGAGGAACATATAACAAAGATCCTCTAAAATCACAGCACTATTGAATTTGGTCCCAAGGTAGAAATGGTCCCCTAATTTCTGAAGTGTTCCCACTGGCCAAGTCTTTGCCGATATTTTCTGACATGTTTTAAAAGTTTTGGATGAAGAACAGAAGAGCATTATTGATTCACAACTCCAACAGTGACATAAATATTCTTAAGTCTATTGAAATCAATGGGCTTAAGCGTGCTTAGCTGTGCAGTGGCTTTTTACAAGTATTTCCTGTGGTAAAGTTTCCCTTATATGTCAGGCAAAGTCAACGGGATTTCTTTGAGGCTGAGAAACGCTATCGAGCTGGAACTGTGAATAAATGCTCTTCTGTTCTCCATCCAAAAATGGAGAACAGAAATGTACCAACTTTAAACAAGCCAAAGAACATCAGCAAAGATGTAAAGCCAGCTCAGTTAAAACAGAGCGGCAAAGACTCATGAGGGTTAAGACTCGTTTTATAAACTGAATTGTATGTTGTTATTCACATAGTACCATACATTCTTGGAGTTGTGTTCTCTATTTTACAAAACCAGAAAAGGGATTTCATTGTTCAACAAACATTAAGTGAAATGTTTTCTTTGTGCAGCGTTCCTGTTTTTGCCTGTACAGAGGAAGTATCAAGTGGGTGTGGATGGAGGGCCAAAAACTATTTCTAAAAAACCAGGAATCAAGCGAGGTGCTGGGTCAGCAGTTAAAGTGGCTAATATATTTCTTAAGATCTGTCCAGTTGAAACAGAAAGTGTCGATTCCATCAGCCAAAGTTGCATGGCTATTACAATTTCACTAATATGTCTCAAAAGATTTGAGACCAAAATGACATAAGAGACACAGCAATATACAATCCGTATTATCTGCTTTGAACTGGATTATATGGCAGTGTAGACTCATATAATCCAGTTCAAAGTAGATAATGTGGATTATCTGCTTTGATAATGTGGATTATATGGCAGTGTAGATCCAGTCTTAAGCTCCATCTACACTGCCATTATAATGCAGATTGAATAGCTGAGCTGTGAGTAGAGAAATTAGGCACCGCTTAAAGCAGGGAGGTATTTTACGACACCATAAAAATGCCGGTAATGAAGCAATAACAACTCCCTGTGGCCGGAATAGAGCATAACCTCCAGGCGCCAAAGTTGGAAATGCCAAAATACCTCTATCTGTCTGTCAGTTTTGTATGTCTAAAAATGGCATTGAATGTTTGCCGTGTATGTGTGCGTTGTGATCCACCCTGAGTCCACTTCAGGGTGAGAAGGTCAGAATATAAATACTGTAAATAAATAAATAAATAAATTTTACACTAGTCATATAATGCAGTTAAAGTTGCATTATGATGATAGTGTAAAAAGGGGCCGCTTTAAGTCCCCTTAGAAAGGCGGCATATAAATAGAGTAAAAAAAATAATAAATAAATTCTTGATCATGTGCTCAGATATTTTAGGACTATAAAGCTATTTTTCCCCTGCACAGCAGGGATCATGGGTATATCAGAGCTCATAAAAGTTACTTTTAAAAGTACAACTCCCATGTTGACACATTGACCATGCCAGTGTCTTAAAAAATCACAAACTTTTCTAAGCACTGGGATATACCTGACGAGTTTAGAGTCTTATATAAATAAAAATGTAATGTTCATATGTGGGATTAACACATCTCAAAAACCACTGGAGGAATTGGCACCAAATTTGGACACAATACACCTATCCGGCCAACAAGTGACCATCACTCATAAAAACACTGGAAAACATAGCAGAAGAGACTTCAAAAGCCAATTAAAAAAAATACATTACAATGTATGTGCATAACCACATATATACACATATACACAAATATATATATATACACATATATACACAGACTGGGCCACAGCAATGCATGGCAGGGGATGGCTAGTACTATATATTTTAAAGAATTACTTACATTTCTCATTACAAGAGCTCAACACTGATGCAATCAGACTTCCTTCCTTCCTTTCTGTGATTTTCCTAACAGATTGGTACGCAAGATTTTTTTCAAAAAATTGTGAAATAATTCTCCTGCTTAGGGAATTTTTAGAAGCTGGGATACTATGGTGTGGGCAGGGGTGGTGGTGTGTGAATGTTGAGCAATAGAAACCATGGTGATTAAGACGGTATGAACTCTGTCTCCCGGAAATGTCTCGTATAATAAGCTAATTGTAGAAAAACCATACCCTCTAAAGTTAATTTAATATAATATGCTAATTTTAACATTTAGAATGAGTTAAATCTTTCAGGTTTTTGGCTATTCATTTCAACAAACTGCAAATTAATACACCATATTAATGCGAGTAAAATGGAATTTAAAATACGATAATCAAGTGGTGGATCATGGTTGTGAGTTTCCAACTCATTTTCAACTTTTGGCAATCCTAAGGCTTGGAGTTTTATGGGCAAGATGGGTTCAGAGAAGAGTTGCCCTTGCCTTCCTCTGAGGCTGAGAGAGTGGGCATTGACCAAAGCATTCCAGTGGGTTTTCATAGCTGAGCAGGGATTAGATTCCTGGTCTCCACTGACTTCTATGTGTTCCTTATTCTTTTTCTATATTATTGGATAGAGATACAGTAAGGATGGCCCCAAAGTAGAACTTGGTTCTAGTCTAACATTTTCTGTCTGCCCTTTCTTTCTTTCTTTCCTTTCTTTTTCTTTCTTCCTTATTTTCCTTCCTTCCTTCCACTTCCTTCCCTTCCTTCCTTCTTTCTTCCTTCCTGTCACGCGTTGCTGTGGCCAACCTTTCCTCTCTTTCTCCCCTTCCTTCCTTCCTTCCTTCCTTCTTCTTCCTTCCTTCCTTCCTTCCTTCTTCCTTTCTTCCTTCCTTCCTTTCCTTCCTTCCTCTTTCCTTCCTTCCTTTCCTTCTTTCCTTCTTCCTTCCTTCCTTCCTTCTCTTCCTTTCCTTCCTTTCTTTCCTTTCTTCCTTCCTTCCTTTCTTCTTTCTTCCTTTCCTTCCTTTTCTTCTTCCTTCCTCTCTTCCTCCTTCCGTCCTTCCTCCTTCCTCCCTTTCTTCCTTCCTTCCTCTTTCCTCCTCCTCCCTCTCCTTCCTTTCCCTTCTCTCCCCTTCCCTTCCCTCCTTCCTTCCTTTTAATGTAGAAGAGCAGCATTTAGAAGCCGCTGGGATTTCCAAGCATACAGTCAAGTCTATCACTGCTTTATATACCAGTCCAGACCCAACTTAAAACTCTTTCCTCCGCATTTTTATATTTTACTGAACAGCTTGTTGTTCTTACTTCCACCAGAAATCTAACCTTTCCTTGACATTACAGCAGTTATGCCTTAACAGTGTTCCCTTGTTACACCGGTAATCACTATGGAGAACATTGCCTCAAATGATGCTGAGTACATGTCGTGATTTCTCCTTTGTCGCTTCCCTGCATGAAGTATAAAAACTGGAAAGTGATAACAGTTATGCACCTAGGTGGGAGCGCATGGGAATTAATTGACTGCTTCCAAGAACTTAGACGTTCATAGAACTGAAAGGGGACATGGGGTTATTGTGCTGTACTTTTAAATGTAAAGAGCAAAATCTATGGACAAAATGAGAGGAGATGGGACAGAAGAAGGAGTGGTACTACTGTTCCAAGATTTTGGGCAATCCTCTAAAATTCACAGGAGTTTGGATCATGAAGCTCTCTTCTGTCCCATCCCAGTCATCATGAGGGTGTCCATAATGCCTACCTCCAATGAAGCTCAAATTCAGACCTAGAAGAAGGGAAATCAATATGTTTGAAGAAGGCAGCAGGTAGGGATTAACATAGGGGGCTACAGTGGCACCGCAGATTAAACTGCTAAGCTGCAGAACTTGCTGATCAGAAAGTTGGCAGTTTAAATCTGCAAATGGGATGAGCTCCCGCTGTTAAACCCAGCTTTAGCCAACATAGCAGTTTGAAAACATGCAAATGTGAGTAGATGTGAGTAGGTAGCAGGAAGATAACAGTGTTCCATGCAGTCATGCCGGTCACATGACCTTGGAGGTGTCTACGAACAGCGCCAGCTCTTTAGCTTAGAAATGGAGATGAGCACCATCCCCAGAGTCGGACGCAACTAGACTTAATGTCAAGGTGAACCCTGTACCTTTACCTTTAGGGATAAACATGTATCTATTGAATTCACAGCCCTTCCAGTTCCAAACCTCATTCCCCAACACAGGGAAACATCAAGGACAGTTCTTGTTAGCTCCTGCCAACCTAACAGTTCAAAAACATGCAAATGTGAGTAGATCAATAGGTGCTTTTAGAAAACAAAACAAGCTGCCTACAGAACTGGAAAAACGCCGTTCCTCCACAAAGACTAGGTTTTTAGGTCTGTTCCTATGGTTATTTTGGATGCTGATTCAGAAAATTGCTTTGGATAGACTGTACCAGCTCTAATTTCTTAGAAATCTTATGTCAAATTACTGGAAAATTTGTATCATAATGTTGTGCTTTTGGTATGAAACGAGTAGATTTTAATGCAGTACATTTTTTTCTTTTCATTTTTAATATGTTCTCTTCATGCTTGAGACATTAATTTAAACACTACATTAAAATATCCTGATTTTTCATGGGCAAACAAAGTAAAAGTAGTATATGGTATATGTTCTGCATCTCAAAAACTAGAGGCAATAGGGGAAAACTGTTGTTATTTTTGGAATCGGTAGGTCAAATAAAGGTAAAGGTAAAGGTTTTCCCTGACAATAAGTCTAGTTGTGTCCGACTCTGGGAGGTGGAGCTCATCTCCAAATCTAAGCCAAAGAGTCACCGTTGTCCGTAGACAACTCCAAGGTCATGTGGCCAGCATGATTGCATGAAGCGTCATTACCTTCCTGCAGAAGTGGTACCTATTGATCTACTCACACTTGCATGTTTTCGAACTGCTTGGTTGGCAGAAGCTGGGGCTGACAGCAGGAGCTCACGCTTCTCCCCGGATTCGAATCGCCAACCTTTTGGTCAGCAAGTTCAGCAGCTCAGTGGTTTAACCCGCTAAGACAACAGGGAGCCATCAGCAGGTCAAATATACCCAGAAATATTTCTAACATTAGAGGCACCAAAATGTGTCTTGGCCAGTGTTATGCACTGTATCAGGGTCAGCCCAAGATATTTTACTGGTAGAGGTATAAATGGCTTTTTTCACTAAAGCAGAAAACGTATAAGCATTTTCCCCCTTTCCTGATAGTATAGATGAAACACAGATAATTAAATGCAGAATAATTTGTTATCTTTTCATGCCAATTCACTTTCGTAACTTGAATGTTGCTGTTACTTGCAATCAAGTTGATTTCAACGTGTGATAACTCTATGAATGAGAGATCTCCAAGAACCGCAGTCATCAAACTGCTTTCTTCAGAATTTGCATATTCACGGCTGCAGTTTTCTTGATTTAATGCTTTCTCCCACTTTTCCCTGTAATGCTTTCTATGGCTTGGATGGATCTGTGCAATATGCCTTTGCACTTGAGGATCTTATATAGTTCTTTCATAACTGTCTTTCCAAATACTAAGGTAAAGGTAAAGGTAAAGGTAAAGGTTTTCCCCTGACATTAAGTCCAGTTGTGTCCAACTCTGGGGTTGGTGCTCATCTCCATTTCTAAGCCGAAGAGCCGGTGTTGTCCGTAGACACCTCCAAGGTCATGTGGCCAGCATGACTGCATGGAGCACTGTTATCTTCCAGCAGAAGCGGTACCTATTGATCTACTCACATTTGCATGTTTTTGAACTATTAGGTTGGCAGGAGCTAACAATAGGAGCTCATGCTGCTCCCCTTTCGATCAGCGAGTTCAGCAGCTCAGTGGTTTAACCCACTGTGCCACCGGGGGCTACCTCTTCCAAATACTAGTATTCCCAATTTTTTTTTTTACTATAATCTCCATTTTGGGCTGTTAGGAATTGTGGTAGTTGAAGTCCAAAACACCTGCGAAAGCCGAAGTTTGCCCATGCCTGGTATAGAAAATATAACTGCTTTGCTGTCTTTGTTATCCCCTTTACAGTGATATTAATCATATGTTGTCATTACAAGTTTAATATTTGCTCCAGAAGAATGAAGAGCACTTGACATAATGAAATCATTTGCTTGTCATCATAGAACATCCGTTTCTCATCACACTGCAATATACAGATATTGCAGTTCAAATATTGAACTTTGCTTTTTCTCTTACGCAGAAGTTTTATGAGGCACATGTAAAATACAGCTTCAATTAGATCACCAAGACCTCCTTTTTGTGACTTATTCCACATCTTCATTAGCAATGATCAGGCATTAACATAAGCAGCAAAAGGATGGTTCAAAACTTGATGGATGAAAACCACATAAAGACTTGTTCTGGGAAAATGAAACTGACATGAAAAAATAGCCAAAGTTATTGCCACAGAAAGCAAGCTTGTGGTCATTCTTTACACTGGTTTGGCATCAGCTGCAAAGAGGAAAGTTGTGTTCTGGTTGTCTACTTGGCAAGGACCGTAGCAGCTCCATGAATGAAATTTATAGAGACCCAGCAGGTCAGGAACGATGGAAGATAAGTGCTGGCTCAGCACAAACGAACAAGGTCAAATGCAGGGGCCTTCAAGACGCAAGCACGATAAATGCTTTCAGTATCTCTTAACAGTCCAAAATCTGGATTGAAGTTTATAATGTGGGCTCAGATCCACTTGTGAAATAAATCACTCACATTTTTCATAGGCACAGAAATCAGAAAAAGAGGGAATTTTTGATGTGGTGTAAACATTTAGTATTGGAGAGTCAACGATACTTTAGAGTAGTGTTTCTCAACCTTCCTAATGCCGTGACTCCTTAATACAGTTCCTCATGTTGTGGTGACCCCCAACCATAAAAGTATTTTCGTTGCTACTTCGTAACTGTAATTGTGCTACTGTTATAAATTGTAATGCAAATATCTGACAAGCAGGATGTATTTTCATTCATGGACCAAATTGGCCACAATGCCAATACTGGTTGGATTGGGGGAGGGTATTGATTTTGTCCCGTGGGAGTTGTAGTTGCTGGGATTTATAGTTCAGCTACAATCAAAGAGCATTCTGAACTCCCCTAATGATGGAATTGAACCAAACTTGACACACAGAACTCCCATGACCAACAGAAAATACTGGAAGGGTTTGGTGGGCGTTGACTTTGAGTTTTGGAGTTATAGTTCACCTACATCAAGAGATCACTAAACTTGGCACAAATACTCAATATGCCCAAATGTGAATACTGGTGGAGTTCGGGGAAAATAGATCTTGACATTTGGGAGTTCGAGTTATAATAATAATATATACAATCATAGAGCATTCTAAACCCCACAACAAAAAAATTGGGCCAAACTTCCCACACAGAACCCCCATGACCAACAGAAAATACTGTGTTTTCTAATGGTCTTTGGTGACCCCCTCTATCATCCTCTTGCGACCCCCCTCAGAGGTCCCAAACCCCAGGTTGGGAAATGCTGCTTTAGAGAGTTGTATTCAAAGGTAAGATTTTCTATGTGAAAAATCTTTTGGTCCCACAGAGACCTCTTTTAATAGAGGTGCAGTATTTTTTAAACTCATTGCTTTTTCTCTTACTGCCTCTGAATCCCTTATCTTCTCCAGAGAGCTGGAAGATTTTTCCAGAATACCATGGGCTGCAAAGGACTGGGCTGTGGCGCAGTTAGCTGAGAGCTAGCTGCATTAAATCACTACCGACCAAGAGGTCATGTGTTCGAAGCCAGCCTGAGTCTAGCTTGCTGTCGACCTATGCAGCCCAAAAGACAGTTGCATCTGTCAAGTAAGAAATTTTGGTGTTGCTTATGCGGGGAGGCTAATTTAACTAATTTATGATGCCATTAAAAAAAACTTCCACCAGTGTGCAGAAGAATGAGGAAGTACTCCATCAAAGGAGTACTCCATCAAAGGAGATAGCTGTCACTTCACAATGGACAGTGAAATGACAGCTATCTCTGTGGCTGGAATCGAGCCGGAATCCAGGATACTCTTATGAAGCTGGAAAAAGCTTGAGCACACTTGGAATGTTAAAACTGCCTCTGCCTCTGTCTATATATGTTGTATGTCTAAATGGCATTGAATGTTCGCCATGAATATGTGCATTGCAATCTGCCCTGAGTCCCCTCCGGGGTGAGAAGAGTGGAATAAAAATACTGAAAATAAACAATAAATAAATAAAGCAAGGGGAATTACAAATAACTGCTACTATCCCTGTCCATAGAGACATCCACTAAATCAGTAATTCTCTATCTCTAATTTTTTATTTTCCCCCCAACTTCCATTAAAAACTCTGGTATTGACATGGAGAACTGGGAAGCCCTGGCCCTTGAGTGCTCCAACTGGAGGTCAGCTGTGACCAGCAGTGCTGAAGAATTTGAAGAGGCATGAATGGAGGGCGAAAGAGAGAAACGTGCCAAGAGGAAGGCACATCAAGCCAACCCTGACTGGGACTGCCTTCCAACTGGAAACCAATGCCCTCACTGCGGGAGAAGATGCAGATCAAGAATAGAGCTCCACCTACGGACCCACCTATGGACCCACCGCCAGTACACCGATCTTGGAAGACAATCCTACTCGGACAACGAGGGATCACCTAAGTAAGTAAGTAAGTACACAAAGTTTTGTATAAAAAGGAAGGAAGGAAGGATTTATCTAATCCTGCAACTTCCATGTTTTTCTCCCAGCCTTCACCAAAGAGTTCTTGATTAGTAGCTACATGTCCTTCAGTGGCTGATTCAATGACATAGGAACTGGTCTTGCTTGTTCAAGGTGGAATTGCCTTATTCCAAATCCAGTTTGCTTCTTTTAATTTTTTTCCACAGACACAAAAATTTTGCTTCATAAATATCTATAAGAGGCTTAAAATAAGCCCTCTCCTGTGCTACAAAACTGCCTCGCTATTACAGTCTTCTAGGTAAACGAGTTGCCGAATCAGCCACAGTGGTTGGGCTGCAGTGCTTGAATGAAATTGGTATTTAATAATTGAATGCTGAGTTAAAAGTAATTGGAATCCTTCCCAGACCTCCATAAAGCAAGGAGGACTCTGCACACACATATGCATGGATCTGTACTTCTCCCTTGGCTCTGAGGCACAATGGGGCAAATAATCAGTCATTTGTGGCTTAGTACTGTCCCCACACATGGATCTCAAAGCACTTTTCGAATATCATTAAGCAAGCCATACAGATGTCACCTTTTCCAGGAAATGTATTTACAAAAAATGTGAATCTTTTCTTAAACAGTAGAGAAACAGACAGAAAATATAACTATTTAAATGAATATTAGATCCAAATAACAAAAGATAACAGCATCTGCCTGCAATATTGTAACCAAGGAATAAACCTCATTGAGCTTATTTCCGAGCAGACATGCACAGGATTGTATTGCCTGTCTCGAACATTTAATACATTTACTAGTTCAATTGGACACTGCGCAAATTACTTCTGAGCTAACAGAAATAGGAGTGCACTGTCTGTGACAGTATCCTAATTGTCTGATTTAAGCAGGGCTGGCTCTCCCATTAGACAAGGAGAAATCTCCATCTCAGGTGGGCACAGCGGGAGGGTTGGCAAACACTGACTTTCCCTTTCCAATGCAGAGAGTAAATCTGCCACTGCTTCAACACAATAAAAGCTCTTGGGAGCCCTATAGACAGTCCAGGTGTTTTGGACTGCAACTCCCAGAAATTCCAGCTGGTTTTCTGGCTGTTAGGAGTTGTGGGAGTTGAAGTCCAAAACATCGAGAGGGCCTAAGTTTGCCCATGCTTGCCTACAGATCTTGGCATCCCACTGCTGCAGTGGGACTACAACTGGAGTATGTGTGTGTGAGAGTGGGGGAAGAACCATGGAGCGGCCTTCCTACCCATTTTCTCACTTCATATGTACCAATGGTTCTCAACCTTCTTAATGCTACGACCCCTTAATACAGTTCCTCATGTTGTAGTGACCCCCAACCATAAAATTATTTTCGTTGCTACTTCATAACTGTAATTTTGCTACAGTTGTGAATCACAATGTAAAGATCTGATATACAGGATATATTTTCACTCACTGGACCAAATTTGGCACAAATACCCAATACACCCAAATTTAAATGCAATTTTCCTGCTTCTTGGCAGGGGGTTGGCCTGGATGGCCCATGAGATCTCTTCCAACTCTATGATTCTATGATTCTATCTAACATTGCGTATTTTTACAGTGAGCCTTTGGTATCTGCTGAGTTTGATTCCAGGATCCACCCCCGCTATGGATACCAAAATCCATGGACGCTGGTCTTGAAATTCATGAGAAACAGACCAGAAAAAGGAAGTACACATATGGCTATATTAAAAAACCCAAACAGTAAGTACAGATATCAACTCCTGCCAAATCTCAAGGCTTTTTTGCCCAATCTGGAGGCATCCCAATTCCTTCAATCGTCATTTTGAAAGCCAAAGTGAGACAGAAATAAATAAAATGCAATTCTAGACTACTAATCACAACCATTTTTGTTGAACCTGTTACAATTTGGAAGACAGAAAAGCAACATCAAGCTGCTCAAAATAGGGTTACACTACCTGAGTTTCCCTGAGTCATGGAGTCATAGATGAGTTTGCAAGATTTCAGTAGGATGCTAATCTTCTTCTCTGGGGAATAAGCTTTGGACATAGTTGTGAATTTGTGTAGGATTTTCTCCAGAACCGCAGCTTCGGGCACGCTGGTGGTGACTCCCAAGTCAGTGGTAGTCGTATTTTGGATGACTTGTTGATTTTCTTTGAGGAGCCTGAAGGATCCATCTTTGTTGTGGATTTCCCTTAAGTAGGAATCAATGGCCTCTTTTAAAGGCTTCAAGACACACTTGTGCAACGCCGACTCAATAATCACCTCTGGAAAAGCGGAAAAGGAATATGTCAGCAATAAACAGATTAGGATAGACAGGCACATGCTTCTTAGAAGTTGTATAGAAGTACAGTTGGCCCTCCACATTTATGGGTCTGACTTTCGCAGATTTGATTAATATGACCCTCTAGGAATCTCTAGGTCCTCCAAGTTGTGCTGAAGAACCTAGAGATTTCTAGATTGGAGTACTCTCAAGTTAATATTTTAAATTTGTGTTTTCCCTAATTTTGCAGGGGTCAACACCCCTAATCCAGTAAATGTGGAAGATTGTAAAATGATTGGTACATACTAGTGTATATACTGGTTGTTTATAAGTTTATTGAGTCTATATATTACATGTTTTGCCTTGAGTGCTATTTATTTGTTTTTTGGCACTGAATGTTTGCTATGTCTGTTTTTCTTGTGAATTTCCCTGAGTCCCTTTGGTGAGAGTGGATGGTCTATAAATAAAGTTTTTAGAATTATTTATTATTAGTATGCAAGAACTGGAATTATTGACATAGTATTCAATATGACAGGAAAAGCTCTTAAACCTGGTGGATATAAATTAGAGTATGGGGTGGTTCATGTAGGTGGAGCATTAGGGCAGCAATTCTATCTTTCATTTAAATCTACAGCAAAAAGTACTGAAATTTCTGAAGTATTTTTCTTTTCCTCTTGCCAGATTCATGGCTATATAAAATGCTTTATATCTTGTCAGATAAAAGGTCAATTTCAAAAATTGGAAAGCTTATTATTTGGGGTGACAACTCCCAGACTCACCCAGGTAACAAAGGTAAATTATGAAGGTTGGTGGATTCTGGAAGCTGTAGTCCAATATGAAAAGATTGTGGCAGAATGAAAATCATGCGTAGTTCACATCTTTACCAATCCACACACTGTCTTGCTAGAGAAAAGATATGCTACACAGATAATCAGTAAAATATAAGGTGTTTACTCTTTGTTATTCAGAGCAACACATATACAGTCACGTGAACAGTTGCATTGACTCGCACAATGTCCTTTGAGAAAGATTCAAATATTCCTTAGGTGTCCATATGAAGGATCTTCTTCCAGCAGTTCAGAAGCAGAAAATATACTATCTTGTCTTGGCAAGCTCTTGAACAGAAAGCCTAAACATGTAACTGTTGCCAAAACTCCCAGGCTCAGCTAGCACCCCAGGCGTAGTCCAACCAAACAGCTTAGTGCTCTGTATTTTTCCGTTAACACACTCACCAACTGATTTTTACATGCTCCAACAAATATCATTGAATTCTGCTGATGGTTTCTTGAGTGACCTTTTCTAACAGATAAATCTTACAAACAACTTGCAGAAAATAAATAAATAAAAGCAATGCAAACTATACATAATATAATGTAACACCCACTCACAATGAATAAATTACAACTATCCTAAAGCTGATATTTTTTAAAATGATTTAATCTTTGTCCCGTCCTTTCATCATCTCATGTTTTTCTGCTTATTAAGAAAATTCATCCTGATATGTATAATCTTAGGCTAGCTTTGGTGAAATCATATTTAAATAAACAATCATGTTATTCTCTATCAGCATAAAAATGAGTCATGGTTTTAGACCTGGTTAAGGAAAAGAGACTGCTTTAGTCTCCTTGGTGGATGACCTTAGCAGAGAGCTAGACAGGGGGAATGTATCCCTGTTGGTTTTCTTGGATCTCTCGGCGGCTTTTGATAATATCAACCATGGTATTCTTCTGGACCAGCTCTCTGGGATGGGCCTTCATTCCTGGAGGGTTGGACCCAGATAGTGGTGCAGGAGGATGCCTGCTCAGACCCTTGGCCATTGGCCTGTGGTGTCCCGCAAGGCTCTATTTTATCTCATGCTTTTCAACATCTACATGAAGCCACTTTGTCTGGAAGCTTCAATTAGTGTAAAGATCTGCAGCCAAACTACTTACAGGGGCAGGCTGTAGGGAACATATGACTCCCCTCTTAAAGCAGCTCCACTGGCTGCCAATTTGATTCCGGGCCCAATTCAAAGTGCAGGTTATTACCTACAAAGCTCTATGTGGCTCGGGTACTGCCTATTTATATACTAAATATATGAAAATGTAAAGTTTTTATATGTTTTAATGAGTTTTAATTCTATCTTAAAATGTTTATGTTAATTGTACATTGTTTTTAAGGCATTGAATAGTTGCCTTTGTGTAAAGCCGCTTTGAGTCCCCTTCGGGGTTGTTTTACCTTCTCCCCCAAAACTCATTTTGCATGAAAGCATATGCTCAACTGGCAGGAATAATTCTGATTAATGTCATTCCATTTATTCAGCTGCTTTTAGAATGCACATTATTCTTCTCTCTTACTTGGTACAAACTGAGTTCAAAGTTCAAATGTAGTACACACTGAATGAATACAGTGTGGGAGAAAGGATGAGACACACTCACTCTTCCCAGTAGGTCCAGGCAAAAACAAACAGTTCTCTCCTCTCTTATGTTCTCCCTCACGAATATGTTTTGCCATTGTGACCACAACTCTGTTTTTACTTGACCAGACATGTCCGTTTTAATCTGTGAAATGTTGGAGGGTCTGGGAACTTAATAAGTGCACATAGCTCCATTCCTGGGAAATGGGGGAGTCAACTAGCCTACAACTTTCATCATTGCCAGAATGAGGAAGGTGTCACAAAGCTGATTTTAGCAAAGTCTTGGTGAAGTAATGGAAAACAATGACGATGACAAGAAAGTAAGCCAAAATCCTTCTGAGCAATTTGAGTAAAATATTGTCACATCTTAGACAAATTCTTCAGCAACCCATACAGAAGAAATAATAGATTCTGCAAAAGCTGGCATGAGTGTGTATAGTGGAACAGTAAGAGTGAAGGCAGAGGGTGAAGATACTCCTCAAATCCCTTCTTCTTGGGATTTCTCAGAAAGTGGGATCATGGGGTGCCAATGGGGGAAAGTATTTCTCATTCTGTGTTTACTTTGAAAGGGCAACAGAGCATCCAGGAGGAAATGTCGACAATATGACTGTGTAGAAAGATGATCCCCCAGGGCTGATGTTAAGTGAAGCAACTTTTTCAAGTTTTCATTTCCCTATAAGGCAGTTGGTTGCTTTGACTCCTACAGCTTTGCTGAGTACAACCTTCTGCAGCCTTGGCTGCTGTTAATGTACATTCAGCAGTATAAAACAGCCTATTCTACAGTTCAGGATGCTGCTCTTCATAGCCTGCTGAGGCAATTGCCTAATGGTTGCTTAACATCCAGCTAGTGACTAAGTATCTTTCTATCAGGCTTGCAAAAGAACCAAATTGCATCATGCCTGTCCTCTTCTCAACTCGACATGCACTTAAGCAAATTCAAACCTTTTGGCCAAAGAAACGGTTCCTCTTGTAGCAACAGAGACATAGAGTTCAAGCACTTAATTATACGAATTACACCTCTTTGAAAGGAACTTGAATATAAGTCAAATAATTGCAATCAAAGTCAAAGGATGCCAGATCTCAGGGCCTTCCATTATAGGGAAAAGGAAAGGTCTGTGTGCAAATCTCCAGATTGTTGCTGCAACGGACTCAAGGTGCATATTTCTATATACAGTGGGTTTCCAGGGTTCCCTACACATACCAAAATATGTGGATGCTCAAATCCCATTACAGGCAATTCACAAATTGAATTTGTAGGTAAGTCAGAACAGGCATGTTTTAAACTGTAACTCCAGCCAAATTTATATGCTTTGGATCACATAGGGGTTAACACCCATGTGGTGTTTGTTTTGCTGTCTGTGCCCCTGTTCAGAAGATTTCACCTCACTTTCTGTCCCTGTGAAAATTGGATTTTTAATAATGTGGCTTGTTGTGGAAACAGAGATTGGTTATAAAGCTTCGGTGGAGATACCTTTGTCCCACGACAACTCTATAAGCCCTATGAGGAGTGGCTTAAAGAGCTGGGTATGTTTAGCCTGCAGAAGAGAAAGCTGAGAAGAGATATAATAGCCATGGAGACTAGGATGCAAAACAATGGCTTTAAACTACAGGAGATTCTACTTGAACATTAGGAAGAACTTCTTAACCATGAGAGCTGTTCAGCAGTGGAACTCTCTGCCCCAGAGTGTGGTGGAGGCTCCTTCTTTGTAGACTTTTAAGCAGAGGCTGGATGGCCATCTGCCAGGGGTGCTTTGAATGCAATTTTTCTGCTTCTTTGCAGGGGGTTGGACTGGGTGGGCCACAGGTTCTCTTCCAACTCTATGATTCTATGATTCTTCAAGAGTAAATTTCCCTTCCGAGGGGTAGATTTATCTCACTTCCTGTTGCCTCACCCCTGTTCTTAACTATGAATTGTTTGTAAGTTGGGGACTGCCTGTCTATACAACGGACCTTATTTAAAAAGGTCTGCAAGGAGAAATTTAGTTTTGAACATTTCCAAGCCACTGATGGTTGAATTTGTGGGTGTCGAACCAGTGGATATGGAGGGCCAGCTGTATTTACTTAGCCTCCTGCATCCCACTCATTCATTGTTGTGCCAGAATTTAATATCCTCTGCAACCAGCTTCTGGCTAGTGTGATAGATTACCCTATATACTCATGTATAAGTCTAGAAATTTTAGTGAAAAAAATCAACCGAAAAATCTGGGTCAACTTATTTAAGATTTAAGACAAATTAGCCATTCTTTGCATGATAGCTCATAAAGGCTTGGAACAATGACTTTTTTAAAGACTACAACTCTCAGAATCTCCCAGCTTGGCTTTGTCAGGGAGAGACAGGTCAGAGACAGAATGTGCAGTCCTTACAGAGCCTGAGATGTTATGTTTTCATGGATGATGAAGCATCACCCATTTCTAGCAATCTTTTTGTCTATGATCTTGTTGCTATATGTACGTTCTAATGTGCAGATTCCTTTACTCTATGGTTTCTGAGAAATTATAAAAGGGGTTGCAGACCACATACTCTTCTCTCTCCTTTTTGGCATTTTCTCCTTTTGACAATGTGACTTGTTGATAGCTGTTTTGTTACAAGAGAGATGCCCTGGCCGGCTGGCACGGGGAACCATCTCAAAGACATTTGTAACTGGACTAATAAGTTTTTGTACCTGTGTATGCTGATCACATGAAAATTGTGAGTAAACCAAATATGTTATTTACATCAAAGTCTACTTCATTTTTGTCTCTTAAGTGCATGATATGAAACTCAAGAGATAAGAGAGTACTTTTTGGGGGGCACTAATAAAAACACTTCTAATTTATTTATTTATTTACAGTATTTATATACCACTTTTCTCATCCCTGGGGGGACTCAATGCGGTTTACACAGAAATAGTGGAAAAATTCAATGCCTTACAAATGTACACCATATTACAATCAACACCATATCAAAAGCTCTGCTGTTTTGATGCACTGGCAAACCTTTGTTTTCCTGATGGATCGGAGATTGCTGGTTATTCAGTCTAACACCTGAAACCCTTGCCTAGCATAATTATATTTGGTTGTATAGTACAAGAGGACCTTCTGCTCTAAAGAGTTTTTGGCTCTTCTCTAAAAGGTTATATTCCAGTTCCAGAATATAACCTTTTAGAGAAGAGCCAAAAACTCTTTAGAGCAGAAGCTTCTCTTGTAGTATACAAATAAATATAATAATGTCTAAAGTTCTGGAACAGACAGCCGTGATCATGATCTCACACCAGTTCCAGAACTTTAGACACATGTTGTACATAAATATATATTGTGCCATTATATGCAATATATGGGGGAAGATTCAATTCAAGGAGCACAGCTCAGAAGAACCAAGGAAGATACAAACCAACCCTCCAGAAAGACCATTTTCTTGCTTCCTACTCAGCTATTGCACCTATCTAGTCCCAACCCATCGCCTCACTTACATGAAACATTGCCTCGCTGTCATAGTTCAAGAGAAGGTAAAGTAAAAACAAGAAGGAAAAAAAATCATTGTCACTGGATCAAAAATGCAGAAACTCATTAGGGCTCTGACATTGTGATCAAGTGCATAAAATTTCAAAGATTAATGATATACTTTTCAGTCCGGGGAAAGCCAATGTTTCTCAATGTAAAATGGCATGACTTCATGACTGTCAGTCTTAAATCCTGGAAAAAACTGAGGGGAAGATTGGAGGGAAGTTTTTTTTCATTGTTACCATTTCCTGGCCATTATGACCAGGAAACATGCTGATTGGGGAGCCTGGGACAAATAGTTCCCAAAGGTAAACTTTCCCAAGCTCTTAGGAAAAGGATGTGGCACAAATGCAAACAATAGCATACCAGCCAAAATTCAAAGCCTAGAATGTGCTCTTTGACTGCACTGCTTCTTCCAAGACCCTGTTTTAAATGTTGACATAAAATTAGATTAATACTCTTGATTTACACACATAAATATTTGAGACTCAGCGGATGATAGTCGCTGCCAAATGCAAGAAACCTGTGTTCTCCGGATGATGACTAACTTCATTTATATGCCACCTTTTCCCCAAAACTCAGGTGCAAGGCAGCTTACAAATTAAACTAAATGCAAAACTCCCCACAAATATAAAACCATCCCAGGTCAACATTAAAATGGAGTTAAATGATAAATAACATTAAAAAATAATTGAAAACACGCAGTTAAAGTAATAAAAAGCAATTAAAATAACTGTAGGAAAACCAGATTTTTCTTTAGATACCTTTTCTTTTAAAACTTTGGACGCAGTAGATGTCAAATACAGAAATCATATACCATATATACTCAAGTATAAGCCGAACTGAATATAAGCCAAGGCACTTAATTTTACCACAAAAAAACCTGGGAAAACGTATTGATATGAATGTAAGCCAAGGGTGGGAAATGCAGCAGCTACTGGTACATTTCAAAATAAAAATAGATACCAATAAAATTACATTAATTGAGGCCTCAGTAGATTAAATGTTTTTGAATATTTACATAAAACCATATTTAAGATAAGACTGTCCAACTCTGATTAAACCATTATTCTAACCTCCTTCAATGTAAACATGCTTATGTATCCTTCCAATGTCAACAGCGAGTAAAATAATAAATGTAATAATAACAGTCATAATAGAATAAAATAATAACTGTAATAATAATTGAGTAAAATAATAAATGTAATAGTAACAATAATAAAGAAAAATAATAAATGTGATAAAAATAATAGAATAAAATAATGTATGTAATAATAATAATAAATAAAGTAAAATAATAAATGTAATAATATTAGAGTAAAATAATAATGTAATAATAACAATAATTAATAGAGAAAATAATAAATGTGATAAAAACAATAATAATAGAATAATATAATGTAAATGTAATAATAATAATAAATAGAATAAAATAATAAATAATCTTGACTTGAGTATAAGCTGAGGGGGGCTTTTTCAGCCTAAAAAGGGGGCTGAAAACCTCAGCTAATACTCAAGGAGATATGGTGTATCTCCATTCTCCTAATGATTTCTTAAATTGCTCCCTTCTCTCAATTACCTTTTTAATACCATAACACAAACACAGAGCTGCCCCTATCTTTAGTGTCAGATTTCTGAGTCTTGAAATGATAGATAATTTTTATTTCCATATTCTATTACAACTGTTTTGTCCATTTGCCTTTTACTGCCAGTAAAGGGACAAGGCACTGGCAATATTGTTTGCTTTAGGTGCCAAAATAATCTGATTGGACTATGATACCATAGTGTTTGACTTCAAGATAGAAAAGCCACTCATTTATTGCTCTGCATCAAATATCTTGGAACATCTGGGAAAAAAATGAGGATAGCATCACTTACCTAGTTGTTCATCTGTGTGAACGGTCTGGTCCATAAAAGTTTTGAGTTCCATGCTTTGGATTAAATAGCTCTTCAGCTGCGTCATCATTAAGCGAATCTCTTGGAGCATCTCTGTGCTGGAGCTCTGCTTGGCCATCATCTCCAGACTGTACACTTTATAGTCCTGCACCAAGTTGCCAAAGTACGAGTCCTTATCTTGAGCCAACTCCACAATCTTCTTCTGGAGCTTTCTGTCAGCAGACAGGAAAGCCGTGAAGACATTACTCAGGCTGACCATGGACAGACGATGCCTTGCTTTGCCTAAAATCATGGACCGGGTCTTCTTCACAGAAGGGCTGCTCACCGACTCCGTCTCATCCTCAGTGCTACTGGTGGAATAGGAGTCAAGCTCAGAAGTGGTTGTTGGAAGGCCAGTATTGCCTACTGGACAATGCAGTGAGTCATGAGAACCTCCACAATCTGATGTGCTGGCAAGTTTATGGGTTGCTTTAGATTCCCTTTTTATGTCAGAGCAAGTTTTTTCTCCTGTCTGTGAGCTTTCATCAGGATTGAACACTTCCAGGTCTTCAGTGTTCATGTGCTTTGAATATCCAGAGCTGGCAGATGACGGATATCGGGAAAGCCTCTTTTTTCTTGGAGGTGGAACAGGAGGCCCTGTGGGTTTCTCTGTGGGCTTCCTTTGCAACTCAGTTGGCTTCTTGGCCTTATTTCCAAGTTTCATCTCCAAAGCTGCTGAGGAGGTCTTCTCCATCTTCTCTTCCAACACCTGTGTTCCTTCCATGGCTTGGATATCTTTGGCACAGCTGTCATTCTCTATGGACTTCTTTTGTGACTCAATTGGCTTCTTAGCCTTATTTCCAGGTTTCAGTTCCAAAACTGCTGAGGAGGTCTTCTCCATCTTCTCTTCCAACACTTGTGTTTCTTCCATGGCTTGAGTATCTTTGATACAGCTGTCATTCCTACCATTCTGCTTTGCTACTTGTTCACCTTCTGGTTTTGGGACTGACCCTGACTTGTCAAAACAGCTTTTCCCTGACGGTCTTTCAGTTGAGCATCTTCTTGGTGGAACCAAAGGGGGTAAGCATTTCTTGGGAATGGCAGATGAAGAGGAGTCACCAGGAAAGAAGGATTGTTGCCCATCCTTCTCTTTAAAAGCTTCAGTTTTCATCTCCTTTTTGTTCTTCCCCAGATCCTGCAGGTGGTCCTCTTCAGACGTGGTCATGGAAGGCCTGTCAGGCTGCTTCAGAACATGTAGAGGTGGTGGTGGTGGTGGAGGTGGAGGAGGAGGAGGAGGTGGAGGAGGAGGAGGCCGGCGGCTTGGCGTCTTCTTTTGTGGACTTGTCACAGTATTTCTAGTAAAAGAAGAGCTCTCCCTGCCACTCTCTGGGGGAGGAACGTTCAGGGGAAACCAATGGCTTCTCTCTTCTATAAAAATAGGATTTACAAACCACAACCTGTCATTTCCTATTGACAACTCAATTTCACATGAACAATTGTTTGCGCTGCTTGCAAAACACTGGTTGGTGTTTTTAACTTTTTTTTCTTGGGCTGTGGCGAAAGCAGGACTTCTCACAGCATGGGGAAATCTTCTGCCTTGCCTTTGATTTAAAGAGGAGTCCCAGAAACCTGTCCAAAAATACATATATGGTTAAAGAAATGACAAAGGGTTAGAAAAGAAAAGGCTCTCACGCCTTACTTCCAGATAAAAAAGAACTGCAGAATGTTTTTTATAAATCTGCATATTATTCTGTACTGCAATGAACTACACAACATTGTTTTAGAACTGAAAAAATCTTGTATAATCTTTGTATGAAATTCACAAATATTTTCATTCAAATAAGGGTTTATAGGTGCTAGAATAATCTGCTCAAGGCAGTATGAAAATTGACAACTCCCTTTGATTTAGAAAAGACAGGCATTTTAAAATAATTCTGCCAGTATTTAGTTAAACTGAATTGTTGCCAACACTGTGAAGCACCCTGAGTCCCCTTCGGGGTTGAGAAGGGCGGTATACAAATACCCCAAATAAATAAATAAAAAATAGTTGATTCTGTCAGTATTTAGTATTTACAGTACTTGATTCCATTTTGTTTAGCTACCACATATTAAACTGTATACAATTAGAGTGTTTTGTCGAAGGCTTTCATGGCCAGAATCACTGGGTTGCTGTGAGTTTCCATGGCCATGTCCCAGAAGCATTCTCTCCTGACATTTCATCCACATCTGTGGCAGGCATCCTCAGAAGTTGTGAGGTCTGTTGGAAACTAAGCAAGTAAGGTTGGTATATCTGTGGAATGTCCTCTTGCCAGTAACAGTGCAACAAGAGAACACAGAATGGTACAATGACAATTGGAATGGCCTCGGACTATGATATCGGATTGCGTGATTTTAAATAAGTGGTTTTCATGTTTAATATGTTTTTAGTAATTGTTTTAATATATATAATTTTTTTTATGTATGTGAGCTGCTGAACCTGTTGATTGAAAGGTCACAGGTTCGAATCCGGCGAGCGGCGTGAGCTCCAGCTGACACAACTAGACTTAACATCAGGGGAAAACCTTTACCTTTACCTTTATGTTCATGTGGCATTGAACTGCTGCCTATATATGTAAGCTGCTCTGAGTCCTAAGGGGTAAGAAGACGGGGTATAAATATGGTAAATAAATATATTGCCCTTCCCAGAAGGCTCAGGAAAAAGCAAACTGCAGTAGCCTCCCTCCTAGCTTATGTATGCTTCTATATCAATAACCTTTGGCATCTTGACCATACTCTGATATTGTGTGACATCTTGTGTGCTTCTTTTTATCTGTGAAATGTTGAAAGGCATGATAGTGTTGGTCTGGGAGCTGGGGTACTGAATTTCTACTGAACAATGGAGCCAATAATTCTTTCTTTCTTTTCTCCAAAAGTGCCCTACTCTGATTTCAGCGGAGGAAAGGTAAGATGTATCTTAATTAATTAATTAATTAATTAATTAATTAATTAATTATGTGGCTTTATAGCACATATGTATACACATATGGAAGGCCATCATGCTCAGACAACGAGGTATCACCTAAGTAAGTAATACACATGCTTCAGCTGAGAATTGAATTGTCCTGTGTTAAGCATGTCACAAAATGTATCAATTAAACACCTGACCTTAACCCCCTTTTGCAAGACATTACAGAAAACAAGGAGGGGAAAACAGCACATTTTCCAAAGGAGAAAATATTGTGTCCTTGAGTGCACATGAAAAATAATATTAAAGCATTATCTTCAATAGGTTTTGCTTCTTTTCAAAAGAACTTTAGGCTACTCAAGAAGCAAGTATTTGAAATGTTGATAATCAAATGTCTCTAAAGATTGAATCTACTCTGCATCCCACTTTAGAAGATTGGTTCTCATTTTTGTATTTGTTCCCCCTTGAAAACAAATGCCAATAAGTCTTACCTACTTTTTTAAAAAAAAATTAGGATATTAACTGTAAGAACTTTTGCTTTTAACAGAGTTAGAAGAGGCAGTATGTTATTCTTTGTAACCCTGAAGTTAGGAAATATAAGTGAAACTTCATTGTTATATTTAGAATTAATATGTGAAATATTGGTTACCACATAGTAAAGGTAAAGGTTTCTCCTTTATATTAAGTCTAGTCATGTCCGACTCTGGGGAGTAGTGCCCATTTCCATTTCTAAGCTGAAGAGCCGGCGTTGTCCGTTGACACCTCCAAGATCATGAGGCCAGCATGACTGCATGGAGCGCCATTACCTTTTCGCAGAAGCAGTACCTACTGATCTACTCACATTTGCATGTTTTCAAACTGCTAGATTGGCAGACGCTGGGCTCATCCTGCTGTTGTGCTTATCTCCATTTCTAAGCTGAAGAGCCGGCATTATCCGTAGACACCTCCAACGTCTAGTGGTTAGCATGAATGCTTGGAGCACCGTTACCTTCCTGCAGAAGCAGTACCTACTGATCTATTTACATTTGCATGTTTTTGAACTGCTAGGTTGGTGGAAGCTGGGTCTAACAGGGGGAGCTCACCTCCTCCCCGGATTCGAACCACCAACCTTTCAATCTGCAAGTTCAGCAGCTCAGCAGTTTAATTTGCTGCACCACCAGGGGGCCTGGTTAACACATGGTGCAAATTATCATTTTCTCCTAGTTGATGTTTCATTTGTGTGTTTATTTATTTTAGATGCCACTTTTCCACTAACAGTAACATTTAAGATAGCTAAAAATAAAACAAATACAGCTAAACCCACCCCCTCAAACCCACCCCCTCAAACCTTCACTGAAAGCAATACATTAAGTAATGTCCCATAGCACTTCTGCACAAGGATAAATAAAAGCTAAATGCAATCTTAGTTGCATCCTCAAGCCAAGATCCTGATGTTATATAACCAACCAACAAATGGTGTTTTAATAAAAGAAAAAGATTGCAGGGGGATGTGTAAACACGCCTTGTCTCTAGGGATGTGTGCATAAGCTTTGGAACTGTCACGACAAAACGGGGAATTCCTCCAGAAGGAAGTGGAAATTGACAACAAACAGGCAGTGCAGATTATGAAATCTTTCCTTTTGGAAAAGGAAACTTGAGTAGACTACCTGCCACTGCCTGCCCTTAGAGCTGATAAGGCTATGCAACGTCAAACATAATGCAAGCTGTTCTTTATATCTTTTAAAAGAAAGCTTAGAAAGGCAGTGTTGCTCAGGGGTAGACCACAAACACACACACACACACTACAAGCAGAAAACCCCAAATCTTATCCTTGGCATCTCCAGCTAATGTTGGGAAACAGACTTATCCGAATGTAGCCTCTCTCTGCTCTTTTATTTTGTCCATTTATTTCAATAATATAATTTTCAAAAGAGTGTTAAGTGAAAGTACAGGAATAATATCTCTTGTCAGTATGTATGTGTTTGTATGTGAGGAAATGTGTGTATGAGGCCAGCACAAGAGAACCATGGATGTCTATACTTGCGGCAAAAGGATGAACTCAAAATGTATCTGAAAGATGGTAAATGAATTCTCATTCTTAAAAAAAGCTTTCTTGCAAGAATATTTTCATTAATCTCAAACAAGAGGTAAACAGTGTTATAAGTTGTCTTTTCATATATGTTCAAATATTTTTGGGGCAAAGGCCGACATATATTTTGAATCCTTAAACATTTGATTTGTTTTTAAATGTCTATTTTAGAAAGTTAAATCACTTTAACGTGCTGTAACTACTGGAGGTTTTGTGTCTGTGACAAAGCATGTCTTTGTTGGCTAGGGTTTGAACCAGGAGCCATGTTTTCATCTGCTAATATCTATGTGCAAATAGTAAGACTACCATTCCCATTATCTCAATTGGGTCTAAAAACGTGATTTCTTGATTAAACAGTGCAAGATATGCAATAGTTACGGCAGCAACTCCCCCTAAACACCCAGCACAAAATATCCACACCCCAGGATTATTAAACTAGATTAGAGATACAAATATACAACACTGAGGTTTAAATGTTTAAAATGATAGCCGTCCCCCTTCCTCTTAAACCTAAAGGTGCCCCTACCTTGCTCGGTAAAGTGATACCAGTATCTTCACTCATTAATTTCTGTAGTCCTTTTAGCTCATTAGATCCTATAAGTCCCATTGAAGAGAGATTTATTTTGAACACGAAAACTGATTCAAGCAGTTTTTCTCCCTTCCACTCAGATATATGGTCAATGAGGGGGTTGATTATAACCCGCCTCCTTCCACTGAATATATTTACTTTAGTGCTCTAAGGAGTCCAAAAGGACATTTGAAAAGATAAAACAAATTACCAGGCAATTGCTCTAGGGTTATTAACTTCTGATAATCTTGGATGTCTGCTTTAAAAATCATCGGCCTCTGACACTATGAGAATCTCATTATGATTTAAGTTGCAAAATATAAATAGAAAATGATAGACTTTCCAGAAAAGTTCCTGTAGTTTACTAAAACATTTGTTGTCTAGTACATATAAACAAGAAGGACAATTATACCTAAATATGTGACATGGTTACAAAAGAAAGAAAAATGAGAAAATGCTCCTGTTCTGAGCAAACTGACAGGAGAAAATGTCTGTGTTAGAAGAGAAAATACAGAACATAAAAGGTTTTGAGATAGCTAAAAGTCAGAAGAGGTTTATCAGGATGTACAAGATCTATTAATGCTTGTAAAAGTGTTAATAATAGAGCTAAGGATTTTTTTACATTGTTAATTATATTTATTTTACAGGAGAATTAAAGAAGTGCTGTAGGCATTTTAAAAAAGCCTTTCTAGAAATGGGTGCAAGCAAACTAACAATTTTTGTTTAAAGTTCAACAGGAATTTAGAAGTGGCCACTGCCCAAAGAAGACACTGTTCATGATGAAATTGCAATTGCCATAATTGGGAGTTACAGTATTAATTTAATAAGTAAATAAGGTGCACATGTTGTTTATACTTGGTAGTTTTCACAGAACCAAAGTAGGAAGAAGTGCATTAAAAAGCATGTTGGGGATGATGGCATTGGTTATCCACAATCTGGTGTCAATGATCATTGACCATATATGTTTGTTTCAGAAAGTCAGAGCAGCCAGTCTCAGATTTCTGAAATGAACAAAATAATTTGAAACATTGGGTTACTGAATGTTTGTTTGTTTCAAAGAGAATAAATGATTAATGTTACAGGGAGAAAGAAAGTTACTGTGAAAAGCATTAAAAGGTTTAAAGATGACAGGACAAGGTTGAAAACTGGAGTTTGGATTGCACACTCACACATGGTCAATCTAATGTTGAAAGAATTCCTACAGTTAAATGAAGGTTTTACATTTGAAAGGTTTATATTAAAAGTGGATGTTGGGAGGACAGACAGATAAAAAGTTTTGGTTTATGGTTTAAGTTGATGGCTCATGAGAGGTCGGGGGAGAACATGATAATAACTGTGATAGTAGATGAGACATTTTTGGATACCTTAATTTGCATTACACTTTCACATATGCGAAGTCAAAAGTAATGTTATATGCTTGAAAACTTGATAATGAAGAATAAAGTTTTGCTACAGAAATACAATGATAATAAACAAATAAGGAAATGGTTGGGGAAAACATCGTTTTGGATTTGTGCAGAAAAAGAAAGAGAAGCAGAAAAACAACAGGTTGTGAGGCTTGGTGTTTAAAACAGCCCTGGGGACAGGGTAAAACTAAAGAAAGAAAGGGATTTTTAGTGTTTTAGGCAATATTTAAGGGCCGCTGCTTCATTTTGAATCTCTAAAGCAACTTTCATATTCTGAAGGCAACAGGGCATGTATTTATGCTTGAAGAAAGGAAGACTAACTCACCACAAAGTATTCTTTCAGTAAGAAGTGGAGTTGCTACAGATCAGATTTATGCTACCAATGTAACTTACCTATCCCAAGGCTAGAGATGGTTTCTAAGTCTGTAGAGCTATTGGCTTCCAATATTGCTTGTGGTAGTCTCAATGTGAAGGGAAGCAAATCTCTAGGAAAGTTGGGGACAGGATGAAGAGAAGAAGCAGAAGCACAAACAGTTGAATGTGGTTTGGCAGATAAGAGCTTTTCAGGTGGTTTTACATATTTTTCTCTTTTGCTTTAAATGCAGCTCTTAGGAGACATACTTGTTTTTTTTTTATTATAAGCAGTCTAGAGAACACATGAGATAGGCATGTGGAACAGATTAGATAATCATCTGCTGACCAGCAGATGAGTATCCATCTACTCCACATGCCTATCTCATCTCAATAAAATGCATACATACAATCCTACTGGAAAGGCCCCAGCATTAGGCAAAACAAAGCATTCATATCAGAAAGCAAATGCGGAGGAATTGGGAAACTTTCCCTGAAGAGAAGGCTTTCCCTGAAGAGACTGCATAAACCAGTGGTTCCCAACCTTTGGTCCTCCAGGTGTTTTGGACTTCAGCTCCCACAATTCTGCTGGAGATGGGCAGAATTCCATCAATAGCATCCTTGATGCTTGATGCCATTACAAGACCAACAGGCAGCACATACATTCAACTTACCTACTGACACAGTAGAATGCAACTAGTCTGAAAATGTCTTCAAACACAAGGAGAGATCCTTCCAGGTACAGAACTGATGAAAAGCAAGAAAAGAATTCAGAGGTTATTCTCACTAAATGAGAATGATGGATATATTCATTCTGAAATGGTAATTTAAAGGTTACTGATGTTTACCCAACTCTTTTTCAAGAGGTACAAGCATAATATAGTGAACAAAGCCTTTCAAAAAGATCTATGCAATTCCTTCCCCCTTTTCCTCTATGTAGACAGAATCTTTTTAGTGCCATCAGTATTGGGAAAATAGTGAAGGGGGGCTGGAATAATACACATTTTGGTGCTGCTGGGTTGCACCAGCGTATCAGCAGTAAACAATGCAATAAATGTTAGCATGGGAAAGGACAGGATGCTATTTTAAGCAATCCTACTGTAGCCATGCGTGCCTGTCTACAATACGCAAGGTTGACAGCAGCTGCCTCCCAAATCCCTTACTGGGCATGAATGAATGGCAAAACAAAGGCCAGATAAAACTGCTTCTGTTACCCCCAACATGTTTTGTTTAACAAAGATGAGGATAGTGCTGTAACTTTGGTCATGGCAATAGAAATTCTAAGAAAAGTGGGACTGGTGAAAGAAAAAAATCATTCCTGGAAATATTTGGGGGAGAAAACATTCAACTGTTCTCCAAAGATTCAACTTTTTTTTTTGTTGACATATGCGAGGCTTATCTGACCTGGTTGTTTCACTTCACATGTGCAAATTGTTAGTTTTGAATAAAACATTTGCTGAAACAAGTTCAGGTGCTCTTCTTTTTTGTGGTATAAGAACTAATCCCCATTCTTTCCATATTATATCCACTTCTGGCATCATTTTTTTTAAAAACGTGTAATGTTCACGAACATATCTACTTTGTTATCTGAGATATATTTGTACTTTTTTAAAAAACAAAAAGGGACAAAGGTAAACATTTGTTGCATATTTTTAAAGTTAAAGAGTGGAAACTCAGCTTTTTAAAGCACGCTTTAGTATTCACAACACTGGAACATATTTTGCATTTCCCAGACCCAGAATGCAAATGTAAAACCTACGCTGGCTAGAATGTATATTTGACTTAAAAATAATTGCCTTCCACTTCTTAACTTACAGTAACAACATTCACAGATGGGCACAAAAGTGCAAAGGGAGCTGGAAAGTGTTTTCAGTTTCAAATAGGAAAATGTTCTTCATAGCTGATTATGAGCTTGGGTAATCTGGATGTGCTAGAAAGGGTGATTTAGTGACTTGTTATTGTGCATGCACAGCAAGGGCAGCAGAGTGGCAATCTCTCATAGGAAGGAGTGCTGAAAAATCAACTTAAAATCAATTAATCAACTTAATTATTAATAGTTATTAATTATTACCATAGTTTTGTCCATGTCCTTTTGACTGGTCTGGTATGGTGAATGGTATGGCCAATCAAAGTAGAAGGCTTTTGTATTGTCGAAGGCTTTCATGGCTGGAATCACTCAGTTCTTGTGGGTTTTTTTTGGGCTATATGGCCATGTAGCCCGAAAAAACCCACAAGAACTGAGAAGGCTTTTCATTTTTGAAGGCCCATTGGACTTTGCTTTGATGAGTTATTAAATAAATATAGTAAATAAATGTTTGGTGTCTTACACAAGTTGTCCTATGGAAGCCATTGAACTATTCTGTCCAATGTACAACAACCACATTCAATGTTGCTAAACTGAGGTTGCTCATGTGATGGCATTGTATGTGCAGAGGGATGTGTGCTTGAGATGGCACATGAAATGCACATTTCATTGTACATTAGATTGCCTATCTGAGTATGCATTTAGTTGTCCAACAGTGCCATTCAACATAAGAGCTGCATACTATAACCATAACCAACATATAGCTCCATGGGTAGAGATTTACACTAATCTTCTTAATGCAGAATATTGGCCACTCTTTAACAGTCTAGGAAGAGACTTAAGATTACTCCTTACAACCCCATGAAAACAAACATGCCTCCCAAGTACTAGAGAACACGATTCCCATTTGATTCTTTAACTAGTATACTGTATACAAGTATCCTCCATCTTTACTCATACAAAAACAGAATTTATTACCTATTACTCTCTAAACTATTGCATTAAAGAGGGCCAGCATGCTGTAGGGGTCCAAGCATTGGACAAGGAAGCTGGAGACCAAGATTCATGTCTTCACTCAGCCATGGGTGACCTTGGACATGTCACATTCTTTCAGCCTCAGGTGGAAACAAAGGCAAATGCCCATCTGAACAAATCTTGTTAAGCAGATCCCATGACAGGGTTGCCTTGGAGTTGTCATAAATCAGAGATGACTTGAAGGCACACAACAACAACAACAACAACAATCAGAAAAAATCACAACTGTGAATTCTGTTAAAATAACTGGCTCTCTCCCAACTGGTTCAGTGCTATAGCATTCGAACTGTTGCTTCCACATCCATGTGAACACATCTTGGAATGCCCCTCCATAGGAACAAGTTGTTTTAACATAGGGGCCCTCTCAGTTGTAGCACATTTTAAGTTCTTAAACAAAGCTCAAAACCATTTGCAGTAGGCAGAAATTACAATACGACAGTAAAGAAATTTTTCTAATTAAAAAAATCAATCCTTTTTCCTGTCTCATTTTTTTTCTGATTCAAATCCCTTGTGATTTGGAGTTTATTTTGCTCTATATGCCACCCAGTTATTTGCCCAAACAAGAAAGGGTAGCTTTGGTGGGTGCAACCTAAAATCTCGACTTCCTGGGCAGATGGAAGATGTATTTATTTTGTAACAAAAGCATTGCATAAATAAATAAATAAATAAATAAATAAGTTTAAAACTGATAAAATGAAGGGAGCATAAGCAACTAAATAGTTTTAGACCAAAAACGGGCAACAGTGACTGCATTGTCTGTAGCTTTAAACAGTTCTTCC
Organism: Anolis sagrei ordinatus; assembly: GCF_025583915.1. Classification (NCBI taxonomy): domain Eukaryota; kingdom Metazoa; phylum Chordata; class Lepidosauria; order Squamata; family Anolidae; genus Anolis; species Anolis sagrei. The sequence continues at coordinate 29,858,165 of NW_026844366.1, forward strand.
TCTGGGCATGAGGCAGGGCATTGTGGGCAAGCATACAGATGCAAAGCTGTTTGTTCTGCTCAGCAGTCATACAAGGTGGAGGATTCTTCTAGGTAGTGCCATTTTGCCAGGTTGACATTTGATGTGCCAACTCCACTCCTGAGTCTGTTCAGGGACTTCCAAGTTGCCCATTCTTGGTTTGCCCCTAAAGGAAGACCCTACAGGTTTCAGGTGTGTGAAAGCCATCCACTGTAGACTTAAATCAAGGAAAAGTTTCCTGAGAACCGCCACTCTTCTAAATGTTCCTCCAGCAACAGCAAGATGGGAGATGTTCAGGAGAAAACATTTGAGGAAAGGTTGAAGGAGAGGGTTTGTTGAGTTTGGTGTAGATAAAACTTCAGGGTGATATGATTGCACGCTTCAAATATCTAAAAATCTGTCACAGGGAGGAAGAGACAGGCCTGTTACTAGCTGCCCCAGAGAGTAGTACTGTAGGATGGGACTGAAATGTCAGCCTCACAGTATCGCCTAGGTGGGACACAAAGCTAGGATGTGCCCTGAAACTGAGCAGGAAGAGAGGCAAGAAACAATAACCATATTGCTTTCAGTCCAATCTACTAACAGCACTGGTTGAGACAGAGTATATTTAAAGCAGCAATATTTTACAGAACTTCAGAATTAAGTAGAAAATGCTTTCCCTTCTCAATGTGATGAAATGACAAAGTGTGATGAGAAATATATAATATATACATGGTACTTCTCATCTATGTGACCCACACAGAATCAGATACATTAGATGGGGTGGTCCTGGACACATGATATTGCAATGATAGTATTTCTACCATAGCACAAATGGCAGTTCAGCAAACGATACAGGTCACAGGTGGGTTGTCAGCAATTGTCAAAAAAGAGTTAATCAGGCAAATTAGAACAGATTAGTTAAATTTGTAATTATTATTTTAAGCGGCTGAGGGGGAAAAGGAAAGGGCCTGAGGCTTTTAGGAATTGTGGGAGTTGAAGTCCAAAACACCTGGAGGGCCCACATTTGCCCATGCCTGCAATAGTATCATGTCATGTGGTTTGAAGTAACAAGGCAGGATAGAGGGGTACCAAGGAAGTAATTCTACCCCTCTATTCTGCCTTGGTCAGACCACACCTGGAATACTGTGTCCAATTCTGGGCACCACAATTTAAGGGAAATGTTGAGAAGCTGGAATGTGCCCAGAAGAGGGTGACTAAAATGATCAAGGGTCTGGAGAACAAGCCTTATGTGGAGCGGCTTAAAAAGCTGTGCAAGTTTAGCCTGCTGAAGAGAAGGCTGAGAAGAGACATGATGGCCATGTATAAATATGTGAGAGGAATAGGGAGGAGGGAACAAGATTGTTTTCTACTGTCTTGCAGACTAGGAGGTGGAAGAATGGCTTCAAACTACAAGAAAGGAGATTCCACCTGAACATTAGGAAGAACTTCTGAACTGTTAGAGCTGTTCAGCAGTGGAACCCTCTGCTCTGGAGTGTGGAAGAGACTACTTATTTGGAGGCTTTTAAACAGAGGCTGGATGACCATCTGTCGGGGGCGCTTTGAATACAATTTTCCTGCTTCTTGGCAGGGGGTTGGACTGGATGGCCCAAAAGGTCTCTTCCAACTCAATGATTCTACAGGAGGGTAGATTTCAACTGAGTATTATAAGGAATCCCTTGACATTAAGATCAGTTTTTCAATGGCTCCAATTGGCCAGAGAAGTGGAGAGGTCTCCTTCTCTGGACAGCTTCACAAAGAGCTGTACAAACAGCTACTTGCTAGGTGTGCTTTACCTGGAGATCCTGCACTAAGCAAGGATTGAACCCAATGGCCCTTCAAACTCTAAAATCCAATCCTAACCTTATCAAATTCAGCACAGAACCAGAGTACATCTTTGTTTTTTCCTGGCTTCTCCAAGTGTTCCAGGTGCATTGAACAACACCTCTTGTGATCTCCAGCCTGTATTGGTCACAATTCATGGGAGGATAATGAGAGACCAAGTTAGGTAAGATTGGGCAGTCATCTCAGAAGAATGGCATTATTTTTACTTTCCTCATTAATATTGTGGATCCAGATATGCACCACAAAACAATGTAAGGAGTTTTGTTCCAAAGAAAACAGAACAGAAAAAAGGAAATTGTGCTCATTTGCCAGAGGCAGGCTTGTTCAGGAAGTTCTCCCTTAAACAAAGAGATTAAACTTTAAGACGGAAATTCTTTATACTTGCAGGCTGTCTGAATAACTGCTTTGAATTGTGCTTCAAATTAACCATGGCAGGGTTGCTATGAATAATGGCATTTGCAGAGAAGTATGGAAAACCCCTACTCTACCTTGATTTAGAAGTTAACTCTTCTCAGAATGCAGAAATAAGCAGCCCAGAAAATTAAAATTGTCCCCTGCGCCCACACGACAGCATAATTTATATTTTGTAGGCGTGGGTTCACCATTTTCTCCCACTTTCAAACCTCTAGTTCCTTCTCTCTTGAATGTGAAATAACTCACAAAATTTGGTTATAGATACACAGAACCTTGCAAACAAATTTAGCATCTATTATTAAGGGGTTTAATCATGCAAACAAATTCTACATCAAAGTCTTGAAATGGGCTTAAAATATTATTTAAAAGGTTGGAGCGACATGTATTCAAGCACCGACATTGCAAAGAAAGGCATTTTCTGAGGTGTCCTTGATTTCCTGTAGTGCATGTTCCAACAATTCACAGATTAAAACCAGGATACCTCTGGCCAAGCAGCATTGGAGAGTGGTCAAAATGATAAAAGTTCTTAATGCGGAAGAGCACAAAATAGGAGAGGCTGAAGCAATGTCACTTACTACCTTATCCTAAAGACCAGGCATAGTGTCCAGCTTTGCCTGGCTTCCAGGGAGGAAAGAGAGTGCAGCAGGGTGAATCTCTCGCCCCACATGCAGCTCCCTCTAGCAATGCTTTCCTTCTGTCAGAAGTAATTTGATTGTATCTTCCTGCAAGACAAGGAGTTGGGCTCGATGGCCCTTGTGGTCTCTTCCAACTCTATGATTCTAACTGGAATAATAGAGGAGTAATTGAAACTGTCCCTGAAAAATCTGCTGGATGTGAGACTGAAAGCAATGAGTGACCTTCTTGTTTGTGATTATATTGATTTTAGCAGTAACATGTGGAAGTGGTCTCATCTAGAAAGTCCCAAACCATGCCTGTCTACTTCCCGGGTCCCTTTGTACTCTGGTTTCTTGAACCTCCTTTGAAAAAGATGCATTCCACAACACATCAGCTGTACACCATGGGTTGAAACACATTCCTCCAGCATGCAAAAAATGTTATTTTCCACCAAGCAATGTGTGTTTCATCTTTAAAATCATTACTGGCTGTCAATTTTGCAGTGACTCCAAACCATGTGGACATAAAATCTTGCTTTTGGGTATTCCTACATTTCAAACCCCATATGATGACCTCAAGGACTGCACTGAATTGCTTACCAAGGTCATCTTGCTGTGCTAGAGGAACCTTGTAAGGTGGACTATACTGAGAAAATATGACTGGCCCAATAGTGACTAAACACACAGTGACCTTCATGGGTTAGAAGTGTTTGGAGGACAGTAATTCATAGGGTTGCCGGAAGTCCAAATCAACTTGTCGGCAAATAATATAAAAACAAATGCTAGACCATGTTCGATCTACACATCCCACAAGACAAAATTTTGGAGCCTGCACATTATGAGGAATATTGTTCTTTAAATATATTTTTCAGTTCTAAAAACATATGCCTGATTAAATAATATTACTGTCCTGTCATTATTTACATGAGCAGATAGTCCTAGAATAGTCCCAGCGCTCTGGAAATTTAAAATTGATGTTTGTTAGAGAACACCAAGGTCATCTGAAAAAAATAATAGTTTGATTAAACTAAATCCAATGTCCTTTATGCTTGTTCCATAGACAGAATACTCTGAAAATAGTAACTTTTTAAAACAACTTAAATAGGAAGTCTGCTACATTGCTCTGTCATATAGGCATAAAAGTTCATTCCTCCAAGAAAAATATACAAGAAAGAGCAATGACCACTTGCTTATTAGAAACAGCAAGGTGGGCAACTTACCCTAAATGAGGAAGGAAACCAGAGGCACAACCCTTAGTTTGCTCCAATGCTCTGCGGCCAAAGTTACTAAAAAGGGAGAACTGACACAGCTATCACTGGCACATTACTTGAGCTAAAAATAACACAAGTCACCATGACTGGAATGCAGCGTCTCCAAGGCTCCAGCATGCATTCTGCATGTCTATGGTGGCATCATCTGCCTATAAACTGAATGGGATCAAATTTAGACCTCTATTATCTGCATGAACCTTCTACACACAGCATGGTTTAACCCTTTGCTGTCACTCACAGACAATCATGAGAGATTCAAAACAGATAAAATAAAATGCTTCTTTATTGAGCTCATAGTTAAAACTGAGATTCAATGTTCAGTTTGAACTGCATGATACGGTCAGTGTAGACCAGTGGTTCCCAATCTGTGGTCCATGGACCACCGGTGGTCCGCAAGAAGAAATTATGGTCTGCAGCCTCACCATTACTACACCGTTGCCTCTAACCCACATGGAAATGACAGCGACTGGTCTCATGAAACCCTCTTATAATGCCGAGGCAACGGGGATGTTGGGAGCGGGGAGGCTGACTACCCACATCAGCTCTAGATTATTAAATATGGTTTTCTGTAGGCGAGCAGATGGCAACTACTAGATGGGACTAAACACCATTTGGTCCTATCCTCCCAAAACTGTCTTATGCCATCTTCCTCAGGGAACCCCAGAATAAAAATTATTATATTCACAGCTCAAAAAATGTTATTTCTCACTAATCGCAATTACCCATAGCATCCTCTTGTGAAATCCTCAGATTACAGAGAACCCTGGTTTAAAAACCCTATTCTCATGAGCACCACCTGCATCATATTTCACTATTCTTAAGAACACCTGTAATTACCTTTATCATGTTTCACTACTAAAATGATCAAGGGTCTGGAGAACAAGCTTTATGAGGAGCAGCTTAAAGAGCTTGGCATGTTGATCTTGAAGAAGAGAAGGCTGAGAGGAGACATGATAGCCATGTATAAATATGTGAGGGGAAGTCATAGGGTGGAGGAAGCAGGCTTGTTTATTGATGCCCTGGAAACTAGGACGTGGAACAATGGCTTCAAACTACAAGAAAGGAGATTCCATCTGAACATGAGGAAGAACTTCCTGACTCTGAGAGCTGTTTAGCAGTGGAACTCTCTGCCCGGAGTGTGGTGGAGGCTCCTTCTTTGGAGGCTTGTAAACAAAGGCTGGATGGCCATCTATCGGGGGTGCTTTGAATGCAATTTTCCTGTTTCTTGGCAGGGGGTTGGACTGGATTGCCCATGAGGTCTCTTCCAACTCTATGATTCCATGATTCTATGATTCAGCAGAAATATGATATGTAAATTTAGTAAATAAATATAGGAGTGAACTTCTAAGAGGCAGGATGAAATACAAATATAACGAATAATCCCTAAGAGCAAATCCATTATTGACACTGTGATGCAATTAGTTTATGCAACATTTCATTGAATCTTTAGTTACAGAATGAAAGTTCTGAAAGCATACTGTTATCTGCGGGCTTAATGGTGCATTTACTGATAACCACCAAATTACCACAGGGTTTCAAACCAATGCAAAATGAAGCTGAAGGGAAATTGTCTGTTCAAGAATAAACCTGCCTTTTGTCAACCTCTGCCTAGTTATCCCCTTCAGTTCCCTCATTAAGCATCCATCTGAATAATGCATAGATGCTGCTACAGATAGTGTCATAACTCCTCAATTGTTCAAGCTAATTTAACACTCTCTGAATCATGATATGCCATCAAGCCCACAAATATTCCCCAAGCTCTTACATATTTCTAGGCACAAGGCGCTCACAATGCCAGATATTCAAAAGACCTTTAATACACTCACCTTTAAAATAATTATACAGTTTTTAAAAACAATCCCTGAAGTAGCTACAAAGCAAACACTGGGGCTTGCATTGATGCTTATCAGAAAATGAGAACACGCAACAAAAGGGGTAAATGCATCCCTCATTTATTTTCAGTTCACTTCTCCAGGGAGAATGGCCGTGAAGTTCAGAATGATAGCTGCTGTGAAAAGTGTGTGTGGATGTGTGCCTGGGTAAAAGCATTTGACCTCTCTTTGGAACAATTCATTGCTTCTGTGGATGAAGCTTCTAAGAATATGCTACAAGAGAAATTTCATCAGCAAGAGGCCTATTGTGTGTCAAAACAGCATGGAGCGCAGGCCATTTTATTCCAACTGCTCCGGGTTAACAATTAGCATTTGAATCTATTTAGTAACCTTATCAGAAAGAACCGTGAGTGCAGGAATGGCTTATATAGTAGAAGTTGGAAAAATTGTATGCTGTTAAGGAAGGGCATATATCCCCCTTCAAAAATTAAGCCAAAAGAGAAAGAGAGAGGCCTTTTCCCACATAAAGAAGTAGAGGCAGGTTGGCTTGGAGAACCATTACACACAACTTTCCTGGCTCAAATGTTGAAAGAGTTGGGACAAAGCTAGCAAAATGAATTTCAGCAGGGAAAAATATAAGGAGGAATAAAATGCACTCATATAGGATGAGTGACACTAAGGTTGAAAACCATCTATGTGAAAGGGACCTAGGAGTCTTGGTAGACCACAAGCTGAACATGAGTCAACAGTGTGATGTGGCAGTTAGAAAAACCAATGTATTTCTGGACTGCATCAAACTTCACATGGAATACCGAGTCCAGTTCTAGGCCCCACAATTCAAGAAAGATATTTACAAGCTGGAATGTGTCCAGAGAAGGGAGACCAAAATGGCAAAAGGTCTGGAAACCAAGCCGAATGAGGAATGGCTGAGGATATTTAGAGTATTAATTGATACGAAATGTAAAAGAAACCACTCACTTACTTAGATTGCTTCATTAAAGGGATCAAGAAAACAAGTACACAAGAACAGTCAAGCTGGATCACACACTGGGCTACCCAGTCCCACATTCTTTTCACAAAGTGGCCAATCAGTTATCCACAGAGAACCCAGTGGCAAACCATGAGTTCATCTACCTGTTCCATGTCACACTTCCCTAAAGGCGTATTAATTCTTTGGCAACAGATACACAAAGGCTTTTAGCTGTGATTATATGTTAAATTGTGGTCTGAGAGAGAAAGATTAATTCCAGGGGTGTAAATGCAAGTGGGGAAAATGAGGACATTGACCCTATAAGAATTCAGGACCCCATAAAGTTCTCCTTCAATCCCCAAATTTTATGCATTGCAATAACTTCAGAAATACAGGTATCCCAAAAAAGGAAAGTACACAACAAATCTAAGAGGTCTTGTTGTTTATTCGTTCAGTCGTTTCCGACTCTTTGTAACCTCATGAACCAGCCCATGCCAGAGCTCATTGTCGGCAGTTGCCACCTCCAGCTTCTTCACAATCAAGCTAGTCACTTCAAGGATAACATCCATCCATCTTGTCCTTAGTCGACCTCTCTTCCTTTTGGGTTGTAGGTTTTTCAGGCTGTATGGCCATATTCTAGAAGCATTCTCTCCTGACGTTTTGCCTGCATCTGTGGCAAGCATCCCTCCATTTTCTCCAGTATCATTATGTTCTCCAAGGTATCCTGTCTTCTCATTATGTGGCCAAAGAACTTCATCCTTGCCCTCAACAGCCTTCCCTCCAGTGAGCAGTCGGTCTCCATCTCCTGGAATACAGACTGGTTTGATCTTCTTGCGGTCCAAGGCATTCTCAAAATATTCCTCCAACACCACAGTTCAAAAGCATCTATCTTCCTTCGCTCAACCTTCCCTATGGTCCAGCTCTTGCATCCATATGTTACTACTGGGAATACCACTGCTTTAACTATGAAGATCTTTGTTGACAGTGTGCTGTCTCTACTCAACTATTTTATTGAGATTGGTCATTGATCTCCTCCCAAGAAGTAAATGTCTTCTGATTTCCTGGCTGCAGTCTGTGTCTGCACTTATCTTTGTGCCTAGAAATACAAAGTCTATCACTGCCTCCACATTTTCTCCCTCTCTTTGCCAGTTATCAATCAATCTGGTTGCCATCATCTTGGTTTTTAAAAAATATATATTTAACTGCCACCCAGCTTTTGCACTTTCCTCTTTCCTAAGAGGTCTAGATATGCACATTTCAGTGTCACGTTCACTGTGTTACTAGAAATTTGAAAAGTGGAGGAAAATTTCATTTTAGAGACAGAATTTTTATTGGGAGGGAAATGCCCTCCCCATCCACACTCTTGTTCACAATACTTCTCATTAAATTGAGAAAAAGGGAAGGAAGAAAAAAAAAGATGAAGCAAACAAGTTGAAGTTTGGCCCTAACACAGAGGTTCTCAACCTGTGGGTCCCCAAGTGTTTTGGCCTACAACTCCCAGAAATCCCAGCCAGTTTACCAGATGTTAGGATTTCTGTGAGTTGAACGCCAAAACATCTGGGGACCCACATGCTGAGAACCACTGCCCTAATATTTCAAGTCTGGGGTTTATCGGTGTGGGAATAACAGGGTCACAAAGGCATGCAGAAGTACAATAGTGGGGACATGAATTGTTGAGTTGGTGCAATTACACAATTGAAGAGGTACAAGATATTGATGGTGCTCAATTCAGTATGTATCAATGATAGTCTGATGTTAGTCTGATTGCAGTGGAATAGTGGATTAATGTGCTAAAACCCTATGACTCTGCAGACCAGGGTTGGAAGTCTTAGGGCCCTACATCCCAGGATCTGATCTCAGAATTTCTGTTTTTCCCAGATTATCTGGCAGTGCGAACTCATATCATCCAGTTGAAAGCAGAAAATCTGGGATCAGATCTTGGGATATAGGGCCTGTCTGGAAGGATCCCTACTCAGCTATGGAAGAATACTAACAAGTCACACTTTCTCAATCTCAGAGGATCACAGCTGCTGGTGCCCCTCTATGAACAAGTTCAGCAAAGAAAACCCCATGATAGGGTCTCCTTAGAGTTACCATAATCCGGGAAAAAAAAACCCTGAAGGAATTCAACAGTCCCTAAAAGTACTTTTCCAAGCTCTGGAAAAAATGGTATGGTATGACTCTATATTATATATATGTATGGAAGAATGAGGACAGAAAAACAGATTGTCTAAAGAATAAGTTTCAAACATGTCCATAAGACTTACATGATTTTTCTTCTTTAATCTTGTACTCCAGGACCTCTGAAGTCTCTTTCTGAGTTGTGCAATGAACTGAGAGGAACAGATTTTCCATTTTCTCATCTTTCCTAACCATGAATATCTAAAAAAAGACAAAAACAATACAATGTTGTGACAACAGAAGAGGGTCATGGGTCTGCCTGTCCAATAAACTTACCAAAATAAGTGATTTTTTTATAGTTCTGGTAAATCAAAAGTACAACTGCAACAAGATCATGTTCTCCCTACAAATACTGATAAGTAGTTTTTGGTGGTGATATTTCTGTTCAATAAATGGAAAGCAAAAAGGCAAGGGTGACTAATGGGAGTTGGGTTAAATTCCTATCAAACAGCAACATTTATAGCAGTTTGGGTCCTTTATCCATATAATTATACTATGTATCAAGATAATATGATATACAGTGTTCCCTCACTTACCGTGAGTGTTACATTCCAGGACCACCCGCAAAAAGTAGGGAATGTATGTATGTATGTATGTATGTATGTATGTATGTATATTCTGAGGGTAAAGCAGAAGCGAGGAGAGATTTAAAGGCACTGCACACTTGTTTTTGGCTAGCTATAAGGAAGGGGCTATAAGGCCGTGATTTACATACTACTTTGTATCTCCTCTTTCTCTCTTTATGATTGGCTGCCTCTCTCCTGAGGGGGAGGGTGAAACCCCCTTTCATACTCCATCGTTGCCAAAACCCCGCAAAACAGCAAGTCCACGAAAAGCAAACCATGAAGTAGCGAGGGAACACTGTAATGTGATAAACGATAGCTAGATGAAAGGTAGCTAACTAGCTAAAGAAGCATGAGAGGAGGCAATAGAGTCTTGGTTGTTGTGAGTTTTCAGGCTGTTTGGCCATGCTCCAGAAGCCTCACAACCTCTGAGAATGCCTGACATAGATGCAGATGAAACTTCAGGAGAGAATGCTTCTGGAACATGGCCATAATAATAATAATAATAATAATCATCATCATCTTCATCATCATCATCATCTTTATTTATACCCCACCACCATCTCCCTCAACGGGAACACAGGGCAGCTTACATGAGGCCAAACCCAAACAACAAATTATAATAAAATAAAATACAAGTTACAACAAAATAACAACATCGCAGTAAAGTACAAAACATAAGAGTACAATAAACAATATACAAAAAAACAAATACAGTAAACCAAACATAATAACAGTGAGTGGGCTGCATGTACATAAAATAATTTTAAAACTATGGGTGAGATAAAGGAGCAGAATTATTTATGAGTGAGAGAGTGAGAACCCGTGGAGAGACAGGGTGATAGACTGACCTTCGTACAAGGGGGGGGGGGGTGCATACACCCTGGAAAACTCACAACAACCCAGTGATTCCAGCCATGAAAGCCTTTGACAATAAAATAGAGTCTTGTTTTTCACTGTAGCCTCAGAAAAAAGCAAATTGCTTCAGCTTTTCCTAGCTTGCCTCGCCCTCGTCATTAAAACCTTTTGCTGTCTTAACTATATTCTGACCATTGCTATCCTGACCACATGCGCTCTACAACTTTCGTCTGCAAAATGTTTGAAGGTATTGCCGTGGTAAGTGCAGGCAAAATTAAATTAGTGAGTGGGAAGGGGGTGATGAAACCCTTCATGATCTGCTAATTCTAGAAAGACACTTATCCTCCTTGAAGATATTTTAACCACTAAACTCCCAGACTCTGTAATGGGAAAAAAGAAAAGATCTTGGAAAAACGTTTGCAGCACAGAAATAGCAGAAACAAGGAAGCTGAAACACCCCTTCATCCCACCAACTTATCCTTCCTGTAAGTAGCCCCCTCCAAGGCTGATGTTGTTGTTCATTCGTTCAGTCGTCTCCGACTCTTCGTGACGTCATGGACCAGCCCACGCCAGAGCTCCCTGTCGGCCGTTACCACCCCCAGCTCCCTCAAGGTCAGTCCAGTCACTTCAAGGATGCCATCCATCCATCTTGCCCTTGGTCGGCCCTCTTCCTTTTGCCTTCCACTTTCCCCAGCATAATTGTCTTCTCTAGGCTTTCCTGTCTCCTCATGATGTGGCCAAAGTACTTCAGCTTTGTCTCTAGTATCTTTCCCTCCAGTGAGCAGTCGGGCTTTATTTCCTGGAGGATGGACTGGTTGATAGAAATAGGTAATTTTTGCTTTCAGTGTGCTGAAAATTAGGGTTGGGTTCTGTAGGAATGACCAATATCATTAGCCTTACACAGTAAATTACAGTATATTCTGGCGTATAAGACTACTTTTTAACCCAAGAAAATCTTCTCAAAAGTCAGGGGTCGTCTTATACGCGGGTGTAGTCTTATGCATGGGAGTCGTCTTAACTCTATATTTTAACTGGAAAAGTTGGGGGTCGTCTTATACACCCAGTCGTCTTATATGCCGGAATATACGGTAAGTCCTTAGAGCCCAGGTTGTTATTTTGGGCAAAAAAAAAGAGTAAGAAATCTATATGAGTACTTTTGAAAAGAGGTCATTTACAGGCTGTTAGACATTACGAAAAAAGAGAAGAGGTGAGTTTCTGCAAAATTAACACAGATAATGATGCAATGAATCTGTAAAAGTAACAAAAGTGTCTGGCTGACATAACTCTGTGAGAGATCTGTGGGAAGAACACATGGGTGTTTTCACACAAGATCATTATGATTCAGCTGAAAGTGAAAGCTCCCAGTGGCGCAATGGGTTAAACCCTTGTGTCGGCAGGACTGCTGACCAACAGGTCTGCGGTTCAAATCCAGGGAATGGGGTGAGCTTCCCTCTCAGCTCTAGCTTCCCATTGGGGACATGAGGGAAGCCTTCCACAGAATGATAAAACATTATTTAAAAAACATCCGGGTATCCCCTGGGCAACGTCCTTGCAGATGGCCAATTCTATTAGACCAGAAGTGACTTGCAGTCTTTCAAGTCGCTCCTGCCATGAAAAAAAAGAAGCTGAAAGTCCAGATCTCCCAGTAAGATGACACTGCCAGTCCACTTCTTCATCCCACTCATTTCAAGAATCACAACCAGAGAAGATGGTTGTACAGTTATACCTCTGCAGCTATCATTGCCATTATTTAAAGGTCCATGTTCAAGGGGATGTATTTCCAATTTGATATTATATAGATTCTACTTTTTGTTATCCCCTTTTCTCCTAAACTATTCTGAGAATGCTAGATGAGATCCTACCTTGCATTCATAGCTACATAAATGTAACTATGAATGGCATAACAACAACAACAACAACAACAATAATCCAACACAACAACCAGCATAGTGATCTTGTTTGCTGTGTACTAATCTTGTTGTGTTTCAAATAATAACAATAACACTTTATTTATATTCCGCCCTTCTTCCCGAGAGGACTCAGAGCAGATTACAGCATATAAACAGACACAAGCAAATATTCTATGCTTTGTTACAAGAAGCAGTTATTAAGAACTGGGTTGCTGTGAGTTTTCCAGGCGGTATGGCCATGTTCCAGAAACATTATCTCCTGACGTTTCGCCTACATCTATGGCAGGCATCCTCAGAGGTTGTGAGGTCTGTTGGAAACTAGGCAAGTGAGGTTTATATATCTGTGGAATGGCCAGGATAAGAGAAAGAATTCTTCTATGTTTGAGTCAAGTGTGAGTGTTGCAAGTGGCCACCTTGATTAGCATTGAATAACCTTGCAGCTTCAAACCCTGGCTGATTGCTGCCTGGGGATCCTTTGTTGGGAGGTGTTAGCCTGCTCTGATTGTTTCCTGTCTGGAATTCTTCTGTTTTTTGAGTGTTGCTACTTATTTACCATTCTGGTTTTAGAGTTTTTTTAAATACTGGTAGCCAGATTTTGTTCATTTTCATGGTTTCCTCCTTTCTGTGGAAATTGTCCACATGCTTGTGGATTTTAATGGCTTCTCTGTGTAATCCCACGCTGGACATTCCACACATATATGGAAAGTGTCCAGAGGAGCGTCATTAAAATGATCAAGAGTCTGAAGAACAAGCTGTATGAGGAGTGGCTTAAAGAGCTGGGCATGTTTATCCTGAAGAAGAGAAGGCTGAGAGGAGACATTATAGCCATATATAAATATGTAAGAGGAAGTCATAGGGAAGAGGGAGCAAGCTTGTTTTCTGCTGCCCTGGAGACTAAGATGCAGAACACTGGCCTCAAACTACAAGAAAGCAGATTCCATCTGAACATTTCTGACTGTGAGAGCCGTTCAACAGTGGAACTCTCTGTCCTGGAGTTTGGTGGAGGCTCCTTCTTTGGAATCTTTCAAACAGAGGCTGGATGGCCGTCTGTCAGGGGTGCTTTGAATGCAATATTCCTGTTTCTTGGGAAGGGGTTGGACTGGATGGTCCATGAGGTCTCTTCCAACTCTATGATTCTATGATTCTATATAAACCTCACTTGCTTAGTTTCCAACAGACTTCACAATCTCTGAGAATGCCTGCCATAGATGTGGGTGAAATGTCAGAAGAGAATGATTCTGGAACATGGCCATACAGCTCGGAAAGTTCACAGCAACCTAGTGATTCCGGCCATGAAAGCTTTTGACAACACAGCTTTTAAGAAGTTTGTGTTCCATCTAAATATCTAAGAAAGGTACTATTCTCAGTTAACCTAGCCATCTAATTCTCTATAAGCAAACTGTCCACATTCATACATTACATTATGCACACAGTTCTGTATTTATGAAGAAACCACATCCCAAAATACAGGAGTTTCGGCATCTCATTAAGTATAAAAGGCAAAGTTTTCCAACCCCTGAGTTGGAGCGTCCCTTATAATAAGAGACACCTGTCAGCCATACACAGGACAAGCTTTCTCATTCCCAAATAAAGGACAGCCTTTATAATAAAAAACGCTTGGCCACCTTAAAACTATTCACTCTCCCACAAATTGTCTCATGAAAGCATAAGGAAGTGACAGCAATTGGATGAAGAGAAAATCACACACCCAAGAGAAAATTCAAATATAACTCAATTGAAGTATTTTTCTCAGATTTGGTGAGAGAAGGGCGAAAAGAAAACAACAGCTCTAAAATTGGTTCCCCAAGGAGCAGGAAACAGTAGGATTTGGAGGATTGGAGACATACCCCTGCTGGTTCCTTGCAAAGTATCTCAGCAGCCTTTTCTTTACTGAGGCTCGGCTGAAGCCATGCTGGGCAAGTTTTGATGAGCTTTTCAAGGACGCCGATGCCTGGTGGAGGGAAGCAGCTTTTTGAAGCAATAGATTGGCTTGGCAGGGACTTCTTTTCCTGTTCGTCACCACTTTCTGTGACAAGTCTGAAAAACAAACAAACAGAAAAATAAATGCCAATGAGGCAACCATGGCAGTTTGTGCTGAGGAGGGGCGTATTAGATTGAAATATATGGAAAACAAGATGGGTGCAGTTTTTAGCTGGCATCAATACCAGGCTTCTCTAGCATCTGTCCCAAAAGTTGCTGAATAGGTTCTCTGGTACTCTCAGACTAGGCAAAAATTCTGGAGTCTGCTACAGAAAACCATATGGATAAAGGACATCAAGACTCTGAGGCTGATCTATTTTGGGGTGAGTGAAGTAATAGACAACACGTCCTCTTTGATATTTCATAGATAAAAACCTAGAACAATACAAGAGAGTGATCAAGATAACAAAAAAGGTATTGGTTAGACCACACCTGGAATACTGTGTCCAATTCTGGGCACCACAATTGAAGAGAGATATTGACAAGCTGGAATGTGTTCAGAGGTGGTTGACTAAAATGATCAAGGGTCTGGAGAACAAGCCCTATGAGGAGTGGCTTAAAGAGCTGGGTATGTTTAGCCTGAAGAAGAGAAGGCTGAGAAGAGACATGATAACCATATATACCGCAATGAGTCGCCCTGAACACCGCAATGAGTCGCCCTGAACACTGCAATGAGTCGCCCTGAAGGGCTGAGAATTGCGGTATATAAGCGCAGTAAATAAATAAATAAATAAATAAATAAATAAATAAATAAATATAAATATGTGAGATAAAGTCATAAGAAGGAGAGAGCAAGCTTATTTTTTGCTGTCCTGGAGACTAGGACATGGAACAATGGCTTCAAACTACAGGAGATTCCACCTGAACATTAGGAAGAACTTTCTGACTGTGAGAGCTGTTCAGCAGTGGAACTCTCTACCCTGAAGTGTGGTGGAGGCTCCTTCTATGGAGGCTTTGAAACAGAGGCTGGATGGCCCTCTGTTGGGAGTGCATTGAACACAATTGTCCTGCTTCTTGGCAGGGGGTTGGACTGGATGGCCCACGAGGTCTCTTCCAACTCTATGATTGTATGATTCTAAGAACATACAAGTTAGGAGAAGCTGTAACAGTTTCCTATTGCCTGAATCTACTGGGAAAAGCAATATTCCATCTCCACCTCATTCCTGCCACTGAATTAATGACATGCCAAGAACACTTTGCATTCATTTTAAACCTATGAAACTTAGCACAGGACAAAGGAGGAAAGCAGGAGCAGGAAAGGGAAAATGGGGCATTCCAAAAGGAGCAGAAAACAATAGGATGACAGAGGATTTATAATAATAATATTATAATAATAAAATTTTATTTATATTCCACTCTATCTCCCCAAAGGGACTCAGGACGGATTCCAAGCATAAAAGGCAAACATTCAATGCCCAAATATAACAGCTATACATCCATACTAACCAAATTTAAACAGCCCAACATATAAACACGAATTATAACTTAACAACTTAAATTAAATTAAAAGCACATATAACAGATATAAAACAAAACATCAAACATTGAATGGAAACAATTTCCCATTTTCTTGGGGCAGATTGATTGATCATTCTTCAAGATATCTATTGAGCTGGTGGGGTGAACAGGGCACGGATACAGATGGCAACTGTTAATCAAAGGTATATGACTGTCCCTGGCAAACCAGGCAATTGTCTTCACCTCGGAAGAGACACGCAATGCCAAGATCCAAATTGTAAAAACCATGATCCTTTTTACTCTCTTTACATCACTGTTTAAGTATGTCCAATGGGGGATTTGCTCACACATAAGTATGTGTCTGCAAAGGGTAGGCATGACATTGCATAGCATGAAGAGAACAGACACAAGAGATTTTTCAACTCCCTTTCTCATAGTACATTCAGGCTTCCATATTTGTGAGTTTAACTTAAATTGATCTGATTATTCACAAATTTGATTAATATGTTATCTCTAGATCATCCAGTGTGACCTCACAACCTCTGAGGATGCCTGCCATAGATGCAGGCGAAACATCAAGAGAGAATGCTTCTAGAACATGGCCATATAGCCCGAAAAACCTACAACAACCCATCCAGTGTGACTCTTTGATCCATTTCCAGTTGACATTGACCATATATTCAGCCTGGAGGATGTAGGTTTAACCCAGCCCACCTAGTGGATCGAAAACAGCAATGTAAGCAGATGAATAAGAACCGCATTAAGCAGGGAGGTATTTTAGGCACAGCATTTTGGAGGAAAGTTTATGAACAAAGAAAGCTCTTCGGCAAGGAGATGGAACGACAGAACCCCCTGTGGCCAGAAGCAAGCACAGCCTCCAAAAGATGCCGAATGATGAGAAAAAGCCTCTATCTGGTGGCTGTCTTGTCATTATATAATTGGATTGAATGTTTGCCGTATATGTGTTCTGTGATCTGCCTTGAGTTCCCTTCAGGGTGAGAAGGGTGGAATATAAGTACAATAAATAAATAAATATTAATGACATCCACAAATAATCAAATCCATAAAAAAGTTTGTGATTTTTTTGTTGTGTGTCTTTAAGTCTTTCCCAAGCTGTGATTACACAAAGGCAAACCTATCCTAGGTTTTTCTTAGTAAGATTTGTGTAGAAGTTTGCTATTGCCTTCTTCAGAGGCTGAGAGAGTGTGACTTGCCCAAGGTCATGGGTTTCATGGTTCAGTGGGCATTCTAACCCTGATCTCCTGACATATTGCCCAATTTTCAAACCACTACACCATGTTGTCTTAGCTTAAGTATACAGTTGATTGTTTATTGGTCTTGTTTGTTTATGCAACTCATAATGATTTTATGTAACCATAATATGCTATTTCAAAATATTGACAAATGAGAACCCTCCCAAACACTTCATCATACTAGAGAATGAATTCACATTAAATCTGGTTGCTGCCTCCTGCAGAATTCTGAGGTTTGTAGTTGAGGGAGTAACCTTTAACAGCCTCACTAAACTACAATGCCCAGAATTGTGCAGGAAGCAGAAACCGGATTTAAAGGTTGAAAGGAAAACATGAGCACTATATACAGCCGATTTCTCTTTTCCTCCTCATAAGAACAACCTCTATTGAAAAGGAAGATTGATGCCATATAGTTCATTTCGTAAACAATGTGATGAATTGTCCCATAAAGTGGGAAATAATGTGAATTAGATGCTTTGCTTACAACTTCTTTCTCTTTATGTGTGAGCAGACTTTGTTCTTTAAACCATGTTCTTTGGAATTTCACAAGAAAGCCAAACCAAGCTCTAAATTCTCACTAAAAAGTTTTTTTAAATGTTACCAAGGACTAACATAATGCTTTCAATACCAAAGAATATATATTAGTGATAGGGCCAGGCTTTAGCACAGCAGGTTAACCATCAGCTGCAGTAAATCTTGCCAATCAAAAGTTGACAGTTTGAAGCCTGGGTCGGGGTGAGCTCCTGGCCTTTAGCCCAGCTTCTGCCTACTTAGCAGTTCGAAAGCAAAATGTGATAAAGCGGGAAGGTATTTAAGGAACCCATAAGATAATGCCAGAAAATGCCGGTGATTTGATCAAGGAGGAAGTTTACGAACAAAACTCTTCAGCAGGGGAGATGAAGCGACAGCATCCCCTCTCATGGCCAAACTGAGCACAAGCCTCCAAAATACAGAGGATGGGGAAAGCCTATATATACCTCTGTCTATAACCAGTTGTCTGTCTTGTCTGCCTTGTCAGTGTATGAATGGCATTGAATGTTTGGGTGAGAAGGGCGGAATATAAATACTGTAAATAAATATCTATCCTGCGCAAAATTGTATTGCCCTATAGCAAGGAGATGGAGTGACTGCACAAGCCTCCAAAACGCAGAGGATGGGGAAAGCCTATATATACCTCTATCTATGTACAGTTGTCTGTCTTGTCTGTCTCACCGGTGTATAAACAGCATTCAGTGTTGGGAGAAAAGGGCGGAATATAAATACTATAAATAAATATCGATCCTGTGCAAAATTGCATTGACTTGTGGCAAGGATCTTGATAACTTTTTTGATATTAGTTGTGATTTTATTATTTTGATATTTTTGTTAGATTGCCTTGTAAGACCTATAGCCTGAAGAGTAGGATAAAAATTATATACAATTTTAACAGAGTTTTGGAAAATTACACATTGACCACTATGTCCAGAACTCAGAATGCTGGCTGGGAGATTCTCAGAACTGTAGTCCAAAAAGTCACTTTCTAAAGTTCTCATAGGAAACTGACTTTCGATGGCTAATACTTTGTCAATATAGACCAGATGTGATGTACTGAATCTATTTTAAAGGGTCTACAATCAATTGAGTTTCTCCTCCAGTGTCTGCATGATTTTTATCTGTTGTATGTTGGCAAAAACGTGTTTCCATTTACAGTTCTTAATATAAAGCGGGAATAGGCAAAATACATCCTGCATGCACATGTAGCCCCCAGTTTCTGGCTTCAAGGTTGCATCTGCTTTGTAGAATCAGTGCAGTTTAACACATTAACTGTTATGGCTCAATGCTATGGAATCATGGGAGTCGCAGTTTGGTGAGCTACCAGCATTCTTTGGTAAAGAAGGCTAAAGATCTTGCAAAACTATGACTCCTGTGATTCTGCAGCATTGAGCCATGGTAGTTAAAGTAGGCATGCCGTATTAATGCTACAGCATAGATGCACTCCCAAATACCCCAACATGCTTCATAGGTTTTAAAGGGCATTTCCACGTGTTTGGAGCCCCCTTGGAACACCAGAACTCAAAATGAAAATGTCAAAAAAAGCCTTTTTTGCTTCAAAATGTTCCAAAATGCCTCCTGGGGCACAAAAAAATCCAAAATATGCCCCATGTCGCATAGAGGGTGTTTCAGGCTTCTTTTTTTCTTTTTCTTTTTCTTGGAAAAGTAGGTTTGGTCTACCAAGATTCCTGGAAGACAGTTGCCCGCTTCCACAAAATAAGGAAGGTAATTTATCATCCTACTTGTCTCTGGCCCCTTCTACATATAAAATCCAGATTATCTGCTTTGAACAGGATTATATGGCAGAGTAGACCCAGTTCAAACCAGATAGTGTGGATTATCTGCCTTGATAATCTGGATTATATGGCTGTGTAGAAGGAGCCTCCGATGAAAGCTCCCTGCCATGCCGGAACACACAGTCAAAGCACTTTTGACAAATGGCCATTCAGCCCCTATTGAATAACCTCCATTGAAAGAGAGTCCACCAAACTCCACTCACTAGGCACCTATGTATCCTCAACCCTTAAGCGATGGACACTT
Source organism: Anolis sagrei ordinatus (assembly GCF_025583915.1). Lineage (NCBI taxonomy): Eukaryota > Metazoa > Chordata > Lepidosauria > Squamata > Anolidae > Anolis > Anolis sagrei. The sequence continues at coordinate 29,877,882 of NW_026844366.1, forward strand.
ACCAAGGATGTTTGGAGTCTCTAGACCAGGCATCCTCAAACTGCGGCCCTCCAGCCGTTTCAGCCTTCAACTCCCAGAATTTCTGACAACTGAACAAGCTCGTTAGGGCTTCTAGGAGTTGGAGGTCAAAACAGCTGAACGACCGCAGTTTGAGGATGCCAGCTCTAGACCTTGTCAAGAAGTCTTAAAAACAGCATCATACACTGGTCCCTCTCCATTTGCCCAATGGAGCCTGCTGGCTCCCATCCCACAACTTAAAGCTTCCTCCAATGGGGTTCTGTGATGAAAATGGAGAGGAACTGGCGTATTCAACCACAGCAGCAATATGGGATCAATAGGGAGAAACCAAACAACAGCTGCTTCCTCCCGTGGGATGGAGTTTGGGGTAAGCCGTGTACTGCGAGGTATGGAGTGACAGGTTCCCTCTCTGGTCACCACCAGATTTGCCATGATCCGTGGTGACTCTGGTGGCCAAAGTGATAAGGCCGGTAGATGTCTCATCTGTGAATTTTATTAATACAGAACAAGAATTGCATCTAAAAATGAATTTGATAAAAAGAACTGGTCCTGCTCTATCTTTCACTACCAATATATGCTATTTAAAGCATCAAACAGGACTTCATGCTCATAGCAACGGTGGTTGATGCTTAATGTTACTTGCTTAATGATCTCATCAGTCTCTGTCCCCATGGCACCAACCAGCAAAGCCCCTGGTCCTTGAAGTTTGGCTTATGAAATGCCCAGGATACTTTTGACCTGGCAACCCTAGGTAGCATGACCTTCATATCCATGGGTTATATTCATGCATACCTTTGTGGGTATCTGAAACTGTAGATCAGGGGTCCTCAAGCTAAGGCCCAGGGACCGGATGTGGGCCTCCAAGGTCATTTACCCAGCCCTCGCTCAGGGTCAACCTAAGTCTGAAACGACTTGAAAGCACACAACAACAACAACAACAATCCTATCTCATCAGCCAAAAGCAGCCCCACACTTCCCACTGAAATACTAATAAGTTTATATTTCTTAAAATTGTTCTTTTTAATTACTGCATTGTTTTAAAGTGTACACTACAAATAAGATAAGTGCAGTGTGCATTCATGCTTTTTCCAAATTATAATCCGGCCCTCCAACAGTTTGAGGGACTGTGACCTGGCCCTCTGTTTAAAAAGTTTGAGGATCCCTGCTGTAGATCATAATCCTATATTTTGCCTATACTTGGACTGGAAGCATATTATGAATATGAAATAATGACTCTGCATTTTATATGGTTTTTAATCTGTTTTATTGATTGATATGTATTTTAATTGCTATATGTTTAGACTGTTTTACATTTTGATGAGATGTGTTTTATTGTTTACCTGTACGGCATTGAATTTTTGCCGGATTTGTAAGCCGCCTTGAGTCCCCTCTGCCGTCAAGAAAGGTAGGGTAGAAATGAAGTAAATAAATAATAAATAAATATTATAGGATAGCACTGGAGGACCCAAAGAGACCTACAAACACTTCTGGGGCAAATGATATTTTTTTGGAATTTGGATAAGTAATACTGTGAATATTGACTCATATTGTTATTTTTCTGTTTGTTGTGTTTATATCTCTTTAAGTATGACTGCCACATATTTCAAGTATGATTACTGGTTCTAAGAAATAAGTAAAAAGGACAAGTAATCCCTCTTATTTATTTAATTTATCATATCAGGAACAAACCAAACAGCTGTATTGTATTAAACACACACACAAACACACACACACACACACACAAAGTTTGCAAACTTGGCATTCTATTAAATGTCCTTTGACCAGTAGCTGGCCACTTGGAATGCCTCTCGTGTTGCTATAAGAAGGTCCTCCATTATGCATGTGACAGGGCTCAGACTGCATTGTAATTGGTGGTCTGTGGTTTACTCTTTTCCACTCGCATGTCGTGGACACCACTCTGTAGCCCCATTTCTTAAGGTTGGGTCTGCATATCGTGGTGCCAGAGCACCGTCTGTTCAGCGCATTCCAAGTCGCCCGGTCTTCTGTGTGCCCAGGAGGGAGTCTCTCATTTGGTATCAGCCATGGCTTTTGATTCTGGAATTTAGCCTGCCACTTTTTGATTGCAGTGTTCCAGTGAGTGTCTCTGTAGATCTTAGAAAATTATTTATTGATTTAAATCATTGGCATGCTGGCTGATATCCAAACAGGGGATGGTCCGGAGATGTCACTGCCTTGGTCCTTTCACTATTGGTTGCTACTTCCCGGCAGATGTCAGGTGGTGGAATACCAGCTAAACAGTGTAATTTCTCCAGTGGTGTAGGGCGCAGACATCCCGTGATAATGCGGCATGTCTCATTAAGAGCCACATCCACTGCTTTAACGTGGTGAGATGTGTTCCACAATGGGAATCCCTCAAATATATTAGAAAATAATATCTTATAATCATTACAAAGTGAGTGTGAGGTTCACAGAATTCTAGCCTTGTCTGTTCTTTGTTAGTATCTTGTGTGGTTGTGTTTTAATTTAGTTTTGTAGTTTTGTGTAGCATCAAGAACATATCTATATAATTTTAGCATTATATATTATTTTTATAATTTGGTTTTTTGTATTATTATTGCTCTTTTGCTATGTTTTCTTTCTGTTTTGAATAAACAGAATAATTACTTTAAAAAAGAGAAAGTAATCTCTTCTTGAATACACACTTATACACGGAAACAAAATACATAGATGTGACAAACTGAAAGAGAGCTGTATATATAATTGGTGTTCCCATCCTTTCTAAATGTCCAGGTTTTGAGTCATATCAGCTAATGGAGATGGCAGAGCAACGTTTGGCCTTGCACATTGCACTCAGCAGGCAGAACATCCAGAGGCCAAGCTGTGAAAAAGCTTAATCAGCTATTTAATCGAACTGTAGGGCAAAAGCCACAGGTAGCGGCTAGAAGAAAGGAAACGAGAGAAATGGAGCCACTTTGGAGCTCCCTTGTCCCTGCCAAGTCTCAGGGTTTGTGCTGAGCAGCAGGTCATTTCTATTTCACTCCACATGCATCTAATAGTTTCTCTCTCTGTGCTGTGCTTTGAACAGGACCTCAGACTGATGGCTCCAACAAGACAGCCAGCAGGACTTTTTCCTTGTCCGAACAAACAGGGAAAATGTCTGCTATTTTGTTTGCTTTGTATGTTTACAAAGGAAGGTTTTTTGGTACTGTGGTCCTAGAGCCAAGACCATGTGTACATTAATGGGGCAGCAGTATTAGCCTGCATATATGGATTTTCTGCTTTCAGTTACCTTTTTCATCTTAATATCTCACAACAACAACAACCACAACAACAATAACAACAACAACAATCCATAATAGTGAATTGTCATCTGAAAACTGATGACAATCTACTACTCATTACAACCAAGTAGTGATGTCAACAGACTTCACCTGCCCAGAAAATCAAGACGCAGAAGGCTGTCCATGGACAGTTCCTTGGAAAAATGGGAAAAACTGAGAACAAAATTTTCAAGGAAAAAACATGGATGTAGCTCACAAATGAAACTTTGAAAAAGGAGACGGAGGGCCTGATTCTGGCAGCCCAAAAACAAGCCATTAGAACCAATAGCCATTGAAGCCAGTATTGAAAAGTTGACAACAGATTCCAAGTGTAGACTCTGCAAGGAAGTAGATGAAATGATGGATCACATTCTCAATTGCTGTACGAAGATCGCACAGATGGACTACAAACAGAGACAAAACACCATTGCTCAAGTGAGCCATTGGAACTTGTGCCACAAATACCATTTGTCTGTAACAAAGAACTGGTGGGATCATAAGCCTGAAAAAGTTACGGAAAATGAATGCGTCAACCTACTCTGGGACTTCTGAATTCAGACTGACAATGGTCCTGACCTCATGATCATTGGGGAAAAAAGTATGTATCATTGATATTGTAATTTCAGGCGATAGCAGGATTGATGAGAAGCAACTGGAAAAGCTTACACGATATGAGGATTTAAAGATAGAACTGCAAAGACTGTGGCACAAGCCAGTAAAGGTGGTCCCAGTGGTGATCAGCACACTGAGTGCAGTGCCTAAAGATCTTGTCCTGCACTTAAAAAAATCTGCACTGACAAAGTTACCATCTTTCAGCTGCAAAAGGCCACCCTAGTGGGATCTGCATGCATTATTTGCCAATACATCACACAGTCCTAGACACTTGGGAAGTATCCGACATGTGATCAAATACAAAAGTCAGCATAGTGATTTTGTTTGCTCGGTACTTATCTTGTTATGTATCAAATAATAATAATAATAATAATAATAATAATAATAATAATAATAATAATAATAATAATATGATGATAATAATAATAATAATAATAATAATAATAATAATAATAATAGTTTTGCAAAGTGGGGAAGGTACACTGTTAAGAAAGGTAGGCCATCCCTTCCTCTCTGTTAATGGCCTCCATGCTGCAAAATCAGGCTTTTAAAAAACTTCTATTGCTAAGGAAGCAGAAGAAACCTCTTATCTCCATTAAGTGATTACAGATAAGATTTTTTTTAGCAGAAAGAATCTTTCATCAGCTGCAAATTGGAGGTAGAAAATCTGGGAGACAACAGCCTGGTTCAAGATTGGGAAAGGAGTACAGCAGGATTGTATCCTCTCCCCCAACCTATTCAACTTGTATGCAGAACACATCATGCAATGGTGTGATGGAGAATATGCTGGGTCAAATACTTTCCAGTGGGCCATATTTGGCTTTACAGCCTTAGATCTGTAATGTATTTGAAGAATTATTGCCATGTTGGCCTGGGGGTGGGGGGTGGGGAGGTTCTGAGCATTGTATTCTTAAAAATACACTCACTTTCCCAGTTTCTTCAATTAGCTGCAAAATGTCAAAATTCAAAAGTGGCTTGTCTTCTAACTCAAGCAAGAATCAAGGCGAGAGCAAGATCTTGCATTTCCCAGTAAGCTCAGGCAAAAGCCAACTGCTGCAGTTTCTCCTAGCTTGTGTGATGTTGCTAGGCCACACATGGCCCAGTTTTCCCCTATGAAATTTTTGAAGGATATGGGGAATCTTGGGTGCTAGTAACTCACACACACAAGAAATAGAGCCAACAAGAATGAAGACCAACAAAACTGAAAGCCCTTTCCCAGCCATCAGTTCTATCAACACATTTGGCAACTAGGTTGCTTCAAAAGTTACCATTTCCCCAGACCTTGGAGAAGCAACCTTTAGACCAGGGGTCCACAAACTTTTTAAACGGAGGGCCAGGTCACAGTCCCTCAAACTGTTGGAGGGCCGAATTATAATTTGGAAAAAAAATGAATGAATTCCTATGCACACTGCGCATATCTTATTTGTAGTGCAGAAAACACTTAAAAAAACAATACAATAATTAAAATGAAAAACAATTTTAACAAATTTAAACTTATTAGTATTTCAATAAGAAGTATGGGCCTGTTTTTGGCTGATGAGATAGGATTGTTGTTGTTGTTGTTGTGTGCTTTCAAGTTGTTTCAGACTTAGGCTGACCCTGAGCGAGGGCTGGGTAAATGACCTTGGAGGGCCGTATCTGGCCCCCGGGCCTTAGTTTGAGGACCCCTGCTTTAGACTAAAACTTCCAGAGTCCCAGAGGAGAAGATATAGCTTTTCTAAGCCCTGAGTTTCCCATACTGCTAAACGGCCAATTTCTAGCTATCTCAGTCAGAATGTCATGCTTATAACATTTTCCAGAGGAGCCAGAATTTTGCAGCAGAACTGGAAAGATGGCTTAATTGATTGCATAATAATTACATTGAAGCATGGTACTTTATCTGACATAAATTGCAAGACAGCTCAGCTGGAATCTGGAGGAAATGGCAGGATAAATTGCCTTTAGGGCCTTGTGGTACTGATGCAATTAGTCACATCACCACCGCAACCTATTTCTTTAGGAATGAACGGCCAAATTACATGCTGTTTTACAACCTTTCCCACCTTGTTAGATTCGGGAGACTACTGTGCACTGTGATTCACGAAGGATATGCCTTTCTTTTCCCTGCAGGCTGTTTGGATTGGTCTTTCCATTCATGAGCAGAGTGGCAAAAGCAAAATTGGTGATGTGCTTGGAGTGTGGTTCATAGGGGACCTTCCATACAGCCCTATATCCCAGAATATCAAGGCAGAAAATCCTACATTATCTGCTTTGAACTGGGTTATCTGAATCCACACTCAGATAATGTGGGATTTTCTGCCTTGATATTCTAGGATATAGGGATATGTGGAAGGGCCCTTGGTTCAATGCATCACAGAATCATAAAGTTGAAAGAGACCATAAGGAACATCCAGACCAGTCCCCTGTTATATAGGAATGCAATCAAAATCCACTTAACCATTGTTTAAAGCCTCCAGAGAAGTCTCCACCATACTCCAAGGAACTTATTCCATTGGGTAGTTGTAGGTTTTTCCGGGCTATATGGCCATGTTCTGGAGGCAATTTTTCTCCTGATGTTTCGCCTGCATCT